>JAGDYQ010000358.1:92174-356599 GCA_021962125.1 Bulinus truncatus | reverse complement strand
CAGTATCATAAGTAGTACAACAGTATCATAAGTAGTACAACAGTATCAAAAGTAGTACAACAGTTATAGCTTTTTTGTTTTTATGCTGATAAAAGATGAACCCATTTTTTGCCTGGCATGAAATTTAAGTTATGTCAACAATTAGAAAAAAAAATGGACTTCATATACAAATTACAAACATGGAAACAGTTGTTTTCATTTTAGTGATAGCAGTGGAGTTCAATTACAAGAGTTGGTCCCCCTTAGTACGGGAAATCTATGAACAGCTTTTCTTTTCACAAAAAAAAAAAAGGTAAACCATGGGTCAACTAACAAATGTGAAATGTAAAACTGACTCACCTCTGGAAACATAGACTACGGCCCTTGCTGTTGCATTGCCTTCACTGTTTTCAGCATGACAGAGGTAAGCTGATCTGTCAGTCATTAATACAGACCTGATCACCAGCCTGCCTTCGCCATCAGTGATGATGTGGGATGGCAGTGGATCAGAATAGCCTGAAAATAACAAAACCAAACCGGAGGCTGAGATGAAACCGCATAAAACAAAATTGTTTTAACCAGTATCAATGAAACTGACAAGATGTTTACTAAAACAAACTTAATTTTTTCATCAACAGAAAATCTATCATCAATCAATTAAAAAATTTTGGAAATAGGCCATGAATGTGGTCAACATGAAATCTATCATTTAATAATGTAACATTTCTGACACAGGCGCATATAAATCAACAGAATATCTATCATTTAACTTTTCTGAAAGAGGCTGCATTTATAATTATCAACACAACAGGTTGCATATTTCATCGACAGACTTTCTATCACTAAACAGCTTTTAATAACCTAATTTAAATATACAAAATAAAAACTTAGAATTTGCATTCAGATACTAAAAAAAAATTAAATTATAAATTTTGTTAAATCATTTTATAGTTAGGCGACTTTAAACGCCTGAAGTCCTACTTCCTCAAAATTTACCAATAAAATCTGACAAAAATATTTTCAAGAACAGGCCATTTATTTTTACACTTGTTTTTTAAATATTAAAAACTCCTTATCATTTAAATTATAAATTATTAAGGATCCGAATCTGAAACCTTTAGTCCATTTGATTCTTGGTCTTGGAGTTCCAGTTACTCTACAAGTTAACTCCACTGACTGTCCTTCTTGAACTCTTACAGTGTTGGGTTCAATGGTAACAGTAGGAGATTTTGGTACTTCTGAAATAAATAATCCAATGGAATTGTTAGTTATAAGTTCAATATTGACAGTAGATTTTTTTTTGGTACTTCTGAAATAAAAAATCCAATGGAATCGTTAGTTACAAGTTCAATTGCGACATTAGGAGATTTTGGTACTTCTGAAATAAATCATCCAATGGAATTGTTAGTTACAAGTCTAAAAAAAAAAACATAATTTTCTTACAGCTGAAATAACAAAGATAGAATTTGATAAATATAATACATAGTAGCTGCTTGTAGATGGTGGTCAAGAAACAGATAATTATGAATTACTATTTACATGTGTAAACTGTCTAAGAAAAAGTCAATGAATTTTGATAAGAGAACATTGGAAAATATTATCAGCATTATTACCCAGGATACAGAGTTCATGGATTAGGAAAATATTTTGGTTAAAATACATTCTTGACTATATTATTTCTGTACTTACAGTATTTAGTTAAAAAGATGCTCATTGTATAAAGAAAAAAAAAAAAAGAAAATGTGGGTTTTCTAAGCACAAAGGGTGTTTTTAATGGCATTGGTGGTGGGCAGGAAATGATTATTAATAAAGCTCTGGTCTATTTCTGCATTTTCAGTATTTGTCATGCTCTTTTGTCAAACAAGACCAGAGAGTCAATTGTCTAAGGTGTAGATTATTTGGTTCATTGGTTTTTGGCATGCTCTTTCGTCAAACCAGACAAGAGAGTCAATTGTGTAAAGTCTAGATTATTTGGTTCGCTGGCAAGTTGTAGAAAAATCTACTTTAAGAACAACTGGTCAGCATCAAAATATAAAGGCACCATACCGCCAAATATGATCCTGGCAGTAGCACTGTCTATGCTGCCACGCTGCGATCCTGTGCAAGTGTAGCTACCAACATCATTCTGGTTCAGGTCAGGAATGTACAAGACACCATTCTGCTCTACGGCCTTTGGAGGAAGCTGACCTCCATCCTTTCTCCAGGTCAAAACATAGTTAGCCTAAAAAAGTGGCAGGTATCACAAAATGTTTATCATATACTGTATTAACTATTTTTGCTTAATATTTAAATGACCAGCGTTTTTATTACCTAAATTGCTTCTACCCTTCTAGCTAAGCACTAAAGTATTTATATACTGACAAGGTCTTAAAGAATAATGATTCGCTTGTCAGCCAACATAGAAAAAATTATTCTTCAGGTGTTTTATATTTTCCTCTTCGGAGTGTTCTGTTAACTCTGGAACAGTACAAAAAAAAAGGTATGCCAAACTCACAGCGCTACTATACTGTATGGCAACACAGGTAAACATGGCCTGTTGGCCAGGTTCCTTAAGCAGCCGAGTTGGTTCTTCTATTCTAACTTTGATTGGTAACTCTGGTCCTTGAGGAAGGAAAAAATAAATAAATATTGAAAGATAAACAGTAAAAAATGTGCAAAAGTAAAAGCAGGAAAAAAATTTTTCAAAAAGTTTAAAAGCAGAAGTAACATTTTTTTCCAAAGGCTACACTATGGGAATTTAAAACTATGTCATTGATTTTCAACATTTAAAAAAAAAAAAATAACAGTATTTACTTTCAACAATGAGGACACCAACACCTCTACTGCTGCCGTCGGGGTGTGTCACTGTGCACACATATCTGCCAGAATCTGTATAGTCCACATCTGAAATGGTCAGCTCATAGGGTGGGCCCGTCCCAATCACTGCTCGGCCTGGCAAGGATTGTCCATCAATCCTGCTCCATACAACATTGAAGGGCCCTCTGCCGCGGGGTATGCACTGGAACTGCACAGTTGAACCCAGGGGTTCTCTCACATTGTTTGGAGTCACAATCACCTCCACTATATCATTGAAAAAAAAAAAGAATTCTTTGAATCAGCAACAAGTTTTATTTGTCTCAGTCCCTGAGACCTATTTAAAGATGTAGTCTTCATTTCTTAATAATTATACAGCTTCCACATACTTCAACGCCTAATAAATAAGTAAATCAATTACTTCTGTGGTCTAGGCTGATGGAGTCAATCTTTTCAATCATTTGAAAAATCGTAGCATTTAAAGAAACAAAACTTTTCTAAAATAGGACAGGATGCACAACCAATTATATAAAATGGTTAATTAATGGAACAGAGTTATTTTAATCATTACAGGTGTGTTTTTATTTTAAAATTAAACAAAAGCTTGGCAGAAAATCACATTAAACATATTCTCCATTGTAGTTTACATAAATTCATTTTATGGGGGGAAAAAAAATAGCAGTAAAAATTCAAATTCAATGGATTCTGATCATGGTCTTGAAGTCTTATCCATGATGGCTATGTCGATTAAAGCCAACACTCCAAGTGATGACATAGGAGTGATTGCACACAAGGCACATTAAGGGACCATTGGGTACTCTAATTATTTCCCCAATTTCTCACCCAATTCAGCCCAGGTATGTTCTTAGTGGCATAAAAGAAACCAATATGGTGTTTTACAATTTTTGATGTTTTACAGTTTAAAAAAAAAAAAAAAACCAGAAACCATAAACTTACCCACTTCAGCTCTAGAACAGACTCCACCCGGCTGTCTTGGATTTCCACTATAACCAGAAGCACACCTAGAACAAAAATACACATGTAGGCTAGACTCAGGTCTACAGAATACACATGTAGGCTAGACTCAGGTCTACAAAATACACATGTAGGCTCGACTCAGGTCTACAGAATACACATGTAGGTTCGAAAAGGGCCTACAAGATGTTAATCACAAATGCAATAAATTTAAATTTGTATTCTCAATGGACAGTGTAATGACAGTGGTACGGGCCGTTGTGTAACAAAGGGGAACCACTAAGAAAATTGATGTCACTGTCTACATGTCGTCCGTAAACAAAAATGAGTTTCGAGACCTGGCCAGTGAGTTACATGTAATGAATGCAGTAATTGTAGGCATGTTCCCAGAGGTTATAATGTATTCAAGCATAATAAGATAGTTTATAATAATTGATTCCATCATTGTAGAGTTGCAGGAGGGCAGGCCTAGTGACTCATTGCAGTTTTGTCGACTTTGCCAAAGTCATCACTTCATTTACATTTGATTACTGAGGACATCTTCTAAATCCAAATATATTCTTTGCTGTTTAATTGTACGACTTTTTGAAATATTACAAAAAAAACAACAAAAAAACCAAAGACTTACTGTCCACAGTCACGTCCAGTATATCCAGCTGGACATCTATCACATGTCACTCTGTTGTCAGAAGTGTCCAGGTAACATGTTGGAGAGAAGCTGAAAGGTAAAGAAGTATATCAATTTATTGATAACTAACAGCTAAGAGAAGTGTTTCTTTATGCCAAGCCTTGCCCATGTTCGGTTTTTAATTAAATGTTATGTGTATGTTAGATTCTGGGCGTAATTATATTTAAACAGCTTAGTTGAGCCAAGATACAAAAGACCTAATTAGTTAAAACAGCGAAGTTGTCCTGAATGTTTAAATAACTGTACGGAAAAGCTTTTGTAACAAGATTAGATATGATTTTCTTAATATTTTGTATTTACAAATAGATTTAACTAAGGTCCTTTAATCTTCACACATTGTGTAGCATGGTGATTTTGGGATTTTTAAGGCTGCAATAACATATTTTAAAGCCAATTCTGTACATTCCACTGCAAAAAATTAATTCCAGTTTAATATATCTTATAACCACACAAGTTTATCACAGACCTTATTTGTAATAATTTGAGCAATTATAAATATTTAATCTTAAATTGACAGATTCAGTAGGTCAACAGAACTTAAAGTAAAATTCGCAATATTCCATGGACAGGAAAAAGGATTGGCAGTGGAAAGGATTTTTCTACTTTAAAATTTTTTGATGATTTACCTACAGTAAAAGGTTCAAGGAACAGCCATTTTTTTTAACACACCAATAATAGGTTTCTTGTTTTTCACGCATAGCACACAGAAAATAGTTTATTTATCACATGTATTAACCTCCTGTTTACATGATTTCTTTACAAATCTTTCTGAAAGTGTCTGAAACCATATTCCTAGGAATTTACGTCATATTTATTGTTCTTCAAATTCTAAGCTCAAGTAAAAAAAAAGACAACACATATTCAAAAACAACTTACTTGTTGGAAGGAAGAGTAAGAGGACAAGCACAAGGTCGGCAGTCATTTGGTGTACCTGCTGAAGGGTCACCGTAATATCCTCGGCTGCAACGCTCACAACGATCTCCCTCTGTGTTGTGTTGGCAGCTCTGAAAATCAGATTCAGCCTTAATAACTACATTTATCGTCAGAGCTTGGCACTGAGACTACTTTAAACGAAGTAAATACTGGCTGTTAAAAAAAATGGATAAAAAAAGTTTGATTTTAAAAGGTGATTATTACCTGGCAGACACCTGTATTGGGATCACAACTATTACTGTGACCATTACAATTGCACCTGGTACAGCGCCCCAGAGCAGTTCTTGGGTCTTCTACTCTCACAAAGCCAGGGGCACATGACTGGCAAAACCAAAAGTAAAGCAGATGTTAATATTAACAAAAAAAAAAAAATATACACAAATAGGATACATTCACAAAGTTATAAGTTGTTAAGTATCATTTAAATAAGTTATTATGTAAGTCTAATAAAAAAAAAATCAAATATAAACTTAAGAAACATTCTTTAGATGATGTCTATGTTTATTTAGTAAAAAAATTTAGCAAACAAAATGAATAAAACATTAGAAAAAACTGGCTAATTGGGACCTGGACAAATTTATCGAAGAGCTTTATATGGCTCTAAGAGCAGCATTAGACCAACCCTCTTGTAAGGAATAGAAATTGTAAATCTTAGAAATTGCATTCACAATGAATTAGTTTCAATTCTTTCATTTACTAACAGATTACACATTATACAAAACAACTAAAAAAAATATTTATTTATAAAAGACCTACCTGGCAAGAGAGACCGGAATAGCCATCTGGGCATGTACATCTCTCCACTTCTGGAGCTCCTACTCTACCAACAGTAGGCACAGCAATATCCATACGAAGGTCACGAAGAGTTACAGACTGCATAGATTGGTGGTAAGTGGCTCTGATGAGTATGGCACTCAGGTCTGCAAGTACTGTCAGGAACGTTTCCCTGGATGGTACTTGACTGTCTTGTGAGTCCAGGAATGAACTCTGAAATAAATAAATCAAAAGCACAGTGAAAGAAAAACTCAGCATTATACAAGCATTGACTAAATTAAAGTATGACAGAAAGTAAAAAATTTTTTTATTAAATTGACATTGTTAAATCATGTATTTGCCATGTCATGACTTATTATGTTATAGCAGCAACAGAAAAATTCTTCACTTTTTCATTGGCTCCATTAGCCCTTAGGGGCTTAAGGGAATTTTACTTTTGTTATATTTGTAATAGGGCTAAACATAAACCTATCCCTCCTAAAACTTGGTAGAGATGTTCCTAAAAGTTCTGTTTTTCCTAAAAGTTCTGTTTTTCCTAGAAATTCTGGTTTTCCTAGAAAATCTTTTTTTTTTGTGTGAAATTAAGTTAGATGACACCTTGAAACATAATAAAAAAGGAGGATGCATTCCTACAATACTTGTAAGTTGAATTCGTTTTTCTGTAAATTCAACCAAAGCTATAGCTTATATTAATTAAACTATCTTCAAACTAAAATAAATATTATTATATAACAATCATCTAATCAGACGTTTATGTTTTTGTGTCAGGGAAAACAGCCATAAAATAAGGCTACACATGAGCTAAAATTTTGTTTTTGATATTTCTTTCAAATGGGCACAAATAATCCAGTTAATTATAACACAAAATACTGAGTTGTGTGCACTTGACTACATGTGATATTCCCGATGGTTATTCAAGAAATACAAACAACTTCAAGAATTCTTAAATTTCATGTCATTTTTTCACAAACCGTTTTTTCAGTTTTCACGACTTTATACATTTCCTTGTTACATAGTAATTTCCTTAACATCTTCAGAGTGAAGAGGGACAGGTGGCCAAGCGCAAGACTGACAACCTGAGAGATGCAGATTTGATCCTCTGTGAAAACCAAGGGATTTTTCCAGGTCCATGTGATTGTTAAGTCCCTAGGTCCACCCAGCATTAATGGGTACCTGACTTAAGTTGGTAAAGTGAAGGTGGCTGGGCGTTGCTAACCACACGCCTTTATATACAGTGGTAATAGAAATAAATGAATTCTACACTTTATCTATAAGGAACTTTATTTATTGATTAATAGTGGAATCCTATACATCAGAGTCAGTACTAGATCTAAAATGCTACTAATAGTAATTATGAAAAATAAAATGCTTAGTGGTATAAGTGTCATACAAATGAAGAAAGATAATTTTGGAAAAGGATTATCTCAGTGAAGATCATAATGGAATAAATTGTTCATTTTATTTAACAGCTAAGAAAAATATGATTTTCAAATGCCATTGCACCCACACAATTTATCAATAAGTCAAATATGCCTTCATAGATTCTTAATGAGAACAGGATAAACAGAACATGGAGAAATTGAAAAAAAAAAAATCTTTGACAAAATGTAAGCAAATATATATTCATCAATTAAGTATGGCATTGAATATCATAAAATATCTTACCTCAACCAAAGGAATATCATATCTATTAGACTGGCGAGCTCTTAGTGATGGCCGGAAAATATAGTACAACTTTTGATTTTGTTTCCCCTGATAAAAAAAAATAAAGTAATGTAAAAAAAAAAAAGACCTATAATGCTCTTCTATGCGATCTGTTTACATTTTGATTCTATGCAATTATATCTGTTTACTTTTCTATTTTTAGTTTAAACTGTCTTAAGAAATTCAACTACAGGTTTCATAGTAAAAACAAAACTTTAATTTTCTGTCCTCATAAAATGAAACAAAACACTATTATTTATCCATATATACAGTGGATTACTCTAATTAATGAATCTAAAATAACAAAAAGCGTACATAAAACAAAAATGACTCACAATAAGTACAACATCTAGATCTGTGTAATCTCTGCCTAAACTGGAAGACGCGGTGTACTGCAGGCTAAACCTCAAAAATCCTCCATAGGAAGAAACCTAAAATTAAAGAATCTAGAGAATCATAGTATGGGTGTCTGTGTTTACAACAAACAATACAGTACAGATTATAGTCTTATTGACTTATGTAAGCCATACAGCCCTTAATTTATGTTATAGTTTTATGATGGCTAGAGATGAATCATTTGCAAGGCTTACCTTATCCCCTCTAAATTTAGGAGGCAGATTAAAGTACAGGCTGTCCTGTTCCCTCTGTATGCCTTCAAAGACATCAAATGTTATCTCATTGCGCTCTGCGTTCACTGAGAAGCCATCTGTGATTGTTCTGGAAAGTCTGGCATTGACCAAAGCAAAATTGTGCGAGCCATCAGAGTCAAACATTGGCACAATCTGGAAAAACATACGTCACCATGATGATAACCTAAAACAGTTCTCAAATTAGGGTTAATACCTGGGACTGAATTTAGGTGGGTCAGAATTTTATTTTATTATTTATTGATCAACAACAAAGATGTAAATTTTAAACTTTCTGTTTATGCTATATAAATGATATTTGAAAGTTTGTAAATGAGAAGGGGTGATGCAAAAACAAGCATAAAAGCTTGAGAGCCTTTTACATTCCTCCTAAAAAAGCCTCTGAAACACAGAGTTGCTAGAGAATAACTTACACCCACCCCTCCTTAAAAAAGCCTCTGAAACCAAAATTGAAAAAATAAAGTTCATAAAAGAAAGGTGTTGCTAAGGTTTTGCACAATATAGCTAGTACATAATAAGAAAAAATGTGTTCGAGTGACTAGCTTGATGATCTTTATTATAGTCTAATGTAGATGAAATGATTTTATCCAGACAGACCTCATCCCTGTAATAGTTTGAGCTGGTGCAGACATTGGTGATACCCATACAGAAACACTTCATGCACCCAGTCTCCAAATCTCTGTTCAGATTGAAATAGCCTGGTCTACAGCTGCTGCAGCGAACACCTTGAACATTGTTCTGTTTGAAACGAGAAAGAAAAAAAAATTTGCTTATTGACAACAGACAACATAGTGAGTAAATTTATAGTGGAACAATTTCTTTAGACAAACAGTAAATATATATAACACAAATTGAAAGTTGATGAACACAAAAAATAGAGGCTTTAGCTTAAAAGTGGAAAAAGACAAAAATTCAGCACTTGGTACATGAATCCATATCTGAATATCATAGCAGTAATTTTTATATGTTTACCTTACACTGGCACTGTTTAGTATCAGGGTCACAAACTGTATTGGGAACTGTGCCTCTGCCGTCACATACACAGGAAACATCTACAAAAAAAAATATATCGCAACTTAGTACAATTAAAATATAGTAGCCTCTACACTTCTTGCTTGGGATTCATTAGCTGGCCTGCTTTAAAATTATCAGAAGTGATAACAAGGCTGTTTTTTAATTTGTATGGGTGGGACATAAAGACCACAGGGTTTCCTTTTTAGATCACATATGCCAATGTAAGACAAGGGGATTGGAAAACAGATAAAGTTTATTAATTCTTATTTACAAATATGCTTGGTGGGCATTGTACTTTATGAAAATATAATACATGTATCTGCTGCTTTTAGCAACTTTTAATTTTAGTTAAACATAACTTAGTCTTGGCATGGATGGCAGAGGGTGTAGATACTTGACTGTCGACCTGAGAGTCCTGGGTTTGATCCTGTGAGAAGTGTGGATTTTTGCCAGCTTTAAATGTGTACCTGACTTAAGATGGGGAAGTTAAGGCGGATGGACATTGTGCTAACCACACAATCACTTCAGATGCAGAGGTTATAGAAACAGATGAATTCTACACTTCCTCTGCCTTGATGGCACTTATGGCCAAGGGAACTTTACTTTTTAACTTAGTCTAAAGGAGAAGACTTACTAATGGGTTTACAATAATCGCCAGGACGCATGGGATTGCCTTGGTAACCAGGAGCACATCTGAAACACACGAGAAGCAAAAAATTGAAGAAGTAAAAAAAAGAATGATCAAAATGTGTCTATGATATCAAACATGACTAAGAGTGTTTAAAAGATCGTCATTCCTTCAAACGTCAAATACAGATTTTAAATTAATATAATTTCTAATTTAAAAAAAAAATCATTCCAAATTACAGAAGGAAATTAAAGATTAATTCCACCCCCCCCCCCCCCCCCAAAATAAAAAATAATTGTATATTTTAAAAGTTAACCAGGACTAACTGACCTCTCACATCTACGGCCAGTATGACCAGCTGGACAAGCAGTGCAGGTGACCTCACCATCTCTGCTTAGGATACAGTCTGAGCTGAACCTACAGTAACATACGATAAAACAGCAAACAATAGTTTAACATAAGATAAAACAGCAAACAATAGTTAAACATATGATAAAACAGCTAACAATAGTTTAACATATGATAAAACAGCAAACAATAGAAAAACGTTGTATCTACACATTTGTATACAATTACAAAGATATTAAAAAAAAAAAATATGAGAGATTTTATTACTGGTTGGGCGACTCCGTCAGAGGGCAAGGACACTTCTGGCAGTCTGTAACAGAGCCACGTGTGGCATCACCATAGTAACCTCGAGCACAGCGTTCACATCTGGCCCCTTCAGTGTTGTGTCGACAGTTCTGTAAAATAATACAAGTATGTCTTTTCTCAGCACCACCTTAACTCTGGGACTGCGGTAACAAAATTAATTATTAAACAGCTATCTTAGATGATGCACAAACCTTACAAACACCAGTTTCAGGATCACATTCAGAAGAGTGTCTATTACATCTGCATTCTTCACAGAGTCCCAAGTAGAGGCCTGAACCAGTTCGAGTGTAGCCAGAATCGCAGTCCTGAAAGAAAGAAAAAAATCAGCTTTTTATTATCCTTTCAGACTACAGCACTCTCACATATCATTTACCTCATTTAAACATTGGGAAAAAAAATAAAGTCACAATTTACCTCACAAGAAAGACCTTTATATCCACGAGGACAAGCACACTGCTCAACTTGATAGGCTCTATCTCTGGATGTCACACGATCTTCAGCAATATCCAAGGAGATGCCACTGATTCTGTTATATGTTTAGAAGTGAATCATTATTATTGTTTTATTATTTTTTTTAGTCATCAGCGATTTTTTTTCTTAAATATGACTAAAATGTACAATGTGCCAGACCTAAATCAAAGATGGCAATAAAAAGTCTCTCATGTTCAAACTAAAACCTCAAAGACTAACTCCTCTTTATAAGTGTACAATGAAATAAAATTTACCATACTAAAGAGATTTACAGATGACAGCAAGCTAATTTAAGAAGGGTTCATGAATTAAGACCTTTTTTTTTTTTTAAAGTGTTTGAATGAAACCATTCATATTTCAATAATATATCAAACATGTAAAGGTGTCCTAGCACATATCTGATGTACCGGTGGCCTTTGATTATGTATATATCTAAAATAGTTGTAACTTTATAAGTACTGCATTATATGAGACTGAGAAAATATGTCAAAATAGAAAAAAAAAAAAACTACTTAAACTATCATAGCATTAGTGAATTTTCAATATTCCACCAACATTAATACATGTGTGCATTTCTAAGAAAATATGTTCAAGGCTGATTTTATTGGGATTAAAAGTATATTTAATAAAAAAAAAACTTAAATGTGACAAAAAGAAAAAACTAGATAAATCAAGCTTTCTGATCCTTCAAAAGATTCTTTCTATGACAATTTTATAATGTTACAAGCAATTAAATTTGCACCAATTAATTTAAAAAAAAAAAAAGAATCATTTTAAAACCTAGCACTGAAATTTTCTGATTAACATACATATAATTTTTTTAATTAAATCGCACATTTAAAAATTAAAAATCAACTGAAAACTTTAAAGAGGCTTTAAAAGAACAGAGACTTCTAAAATCTTGAAAAAATTGTTATACCATTAATACACGTATTATTATTGTGAATTAGTTAGCTTATTTGATATTTTTCCAAATGTATCACTTACGCTGACTCGTCAGTCTCAGTTGTAAAAGTAGCTCGAATGAAGATATGCTGTAACTTTGCCAAAGCCATCAGGAAGTTTTCTCTTTTGACTCTGTTGCCATCTATTGTGTACCATTCACTCTGAACAAAATTTTCTTCATTTTTAAAATTTTATTTTGTACATTATTAAATATTTTCAACTAGTGTGGTTTCCACACTGTGGAACATAATTTTTTAATGCCAAATTTTATTTTAAAATATGGTACCCAGATCAGAACGATGTACTGAATTAGTAAAAACAGTAATAATTATGCATCTGATTGTATTTTAAGCAGTTCTAGGCTTTGAGAGATTTTCATTAACAGGGAAATCTGTTTTAAGTTGAAATAAAAATGTATATATGTACCTCAATGAATGGCACTGAAAAAGATTCAGATCTTCTCTCTGGAACTTGTGCCCTGGCTCTGTATTCAAGATCAATGTCACTTCCCTAGTGGCAACAGAAATAAAACATCTCGCTTCAATTATCTTTTTTTTTCAAGTTAATACATGTATAATTAATAAGCACAATTTTTAGGTATATATTGATAATAAAAAAAATAACTGTGATAAAGAGACTTTTTGGTTTAAATTTTTCTTTTTTTTTTACTCAACTGGATGACCTAAAATATAATTGTCTAATATGTGATGTCCCTGTTCAACAAGAAAATTTAGAAATTAAAAGATATCAAGTGCACCATTTGTGTTTACAACTCACTCTGATTGTGACTAGTGGTTCCCTGTAGTCGACGGGAGTATTGTCTTGGCCAGCTCTGTAACGGAGAGTGAACCGGAGGTTGCCACCGTAGGCAGTCACTTTGTTGCCCAAAAACTGTTGGGGCAATGACCAGTACAGGAGCTTCCCATTATAATTGTCGAAATCGCGGAAGACCAGCTCCCTGCTCTGTCTGTCTACAACGAAACCTTCCGAAATTTTCTCCACCTGAGTCAAATCTGTAAGAATGACATCTGAAGAGGACTGGGTGAAGCCGAGTGTAATCTAAAAAGATATAGATATAAATAAAACCAACTGGTGCATTGTAATTTCAAAGTGTGTACATTTATATTGGTGCATGACAAGTACGGTTTAAAAAAAAAATACATTTTCTCTTTTAGGTGTTAAAAAAAAAGTAATAAAAAAAATGTGAGATTTGAAAATGTAATGATGTTTGTATGTTGGGTGGGTAAGTAAGTTGTTACAGTTCTTTGTGGCCAGTAGAAATCCACATCATTCAATCACCAAACTTGAACATGAGACTCAAAGCTAAACATTTTCTTTTACTTTGTCTGGCTGAATTGACAGCCTCTGAACATTCAATTTACAGCAGACCTGTGGGCTGTTGCCATGTTAACTGCATATGACAGAACTCATTTGAAATGGTAGATTATAGGAATGTGTTAATTTAGTTCAGATTAGTATGAAATATACAAATTTTCAGATGTAAATCTTTATAAGATTTTGAAATCCTAGTCTCTATAAGACACTGTCTTTAACACTTAGTGAATTACACTGTCTTTAACACATGTTAAGTGAGTTGCAGGGATAATAAATGTTACATTTTAAATTTTCTTTATGTACATGTTTTAATAACACAGTTTTCATTGTGACCTGACATTTGTTTTCTTAAAGTGAAAATCAGAATCCAATGACAGAGGTATCATTTAGTAACTGGCTGAGCTCTGCAGGGTCACTTATACACTGATACAATCATTTCCAGCTTTGAACAGATCAAATAACAAAAATATTATGCGTGGAAAGAGTGTTACAAGAAAGAGTTGTGTACCCTTACCATGGCAATCCCCCCAGGCAAAGAACGGGTACATTTCTCATACTACGATAAAAAAAAAATTGTAAGATTATTTAAATAAAGTTGCCCAGCTCTGAAGGGCCGATGGGGAAGATAAAATGAAAAATTTATCTGTTTTTGTAAGCATGTCATATTCAGGGATTGTGTGGCTAGGCTTAGCACTAAGCCACGCCACTTTTACTTCCCCAACTAAAGTCATGATGGACTTAGGGGACTTTCAATCAACATTCACCATGACTTAAAAAAATTTCCTGGACTTAGAGGACTTTCAATCAGCATTCACCATGACTTAAAAAAACTCCCTTGATTTTCACAGAGGATCGAACCCAGGGCTCACAGGATGACAGTCAAGCGCTCTACAATCCTCGAACATCCGTCCCAAGATGTTAAAAATAAGCATATTTTTAATAACTTGGGACGGATGTTTGAGGATTGTAGAGCGCTTGACTGTCAATCTGTGGGCCCTGGGTTCAATTTTAAGTATCATAAGTATAAGTAGAAAAAAAAACAAAACAAAAACCAAAGGGCCCTAAACTAGGATGGAAATCCCCATGGCCATCTATGGTTATAAAATGTATCATACTGTTTTGTACATTTCTGTTTTCAGATCTCATCATAATGAAAATAGTTCAACAAAAAAAAAAAATCCAAGAATAATGAAATGACAGACTTACTGGCACTCTATGCCAGGTTGTACTCTGGCAAGTCTGTGTAACTCCCATACAGAAACATGGAATACAACCTCCTGGATTGGCATCAGACAAATAGAATGTTTCTGGCTTGCAAGTGTCACAAAGCTGGCCAGTCACTGTGAGCTGCAATTAAATGGTAAACTTATAATTATAACATTAAATAGGAGAATAAAGCTATATACCTTTTATAAAAAAAGTAAAGTTCCCGTAGCCCAAACGGGCCATCGGGGCAGAAGAAGTTTAGAATTCATCGGTTTCTATAACCACGTCATATGGAGGAATTGTGTGGTTAGCAGAAAGTCCAGCCACCTTTAACAACTTAAGTCAGGTACCCATTCAAAGCTTGGTGGACTTGTGGGACAATTTTGAAACAAATTTCACCTGGGAAAATTCCCATGGTTCTCACCGTGGATCTAACCCAGGACTCTCAGGTTGACAGTTGAGTATCTATGCCACTTGACCACCTGTCCCCTATACATTTTTTTTCATACTTTTATAATAAAATTTCAAAGTAGGCAAAAGAATTTTTTCCAAATTGAGATATTTATGTTTGACCTTTTTTTTTTTGTTTAAATGTATCGTTCATTTAAAAATAAAATAAATAAAAACAATAATTTTTTCAACCTTGCAGCTGCACTGTCCTGTCAGGGGGTCAGGCACTCTGCTGATGCTGCCTCTGGTGTCGCAGACATATTCTGTCCTCTTGCTGCACCTTTCTCCAGGAATTTGCGGGTTTCCTACATAACCGCTGGCACATCGCTCACATCTGCGTCCTGTGTAGCCAGCAGGACAGTTGCAAGTAACTTCCCTGTCTTCTGCCAGTACACAAGTGCGACCAAACCTGATAGATGAGGTAATAAGGGAAGCAGTGCATTCATATTTTATAAAAAAAATTAGCATATTTTATGTCAATGAATTTTCAATCATGAGGGGAAAAAATGGGAATGAATCATCTGTTAAGGTCAATGTGACATTAGGTAACTTATCTTGAGCATAGATCTTTTACAATATACGATACGTAGAACATTTTTATCAATTTAAAAAAAATTCTAATAGAACATAATAGTGGATACTAAAATTAAATACATTCCAGTGCCAGTAGTAAATAATCAAACCAGCACCACTGGATTTACCAGCACCACAGGATTTACCAGCACCACAGGATTTACCAGCATCACTGAATTTACCAGCATCACTGGATTTACCAAATCTACTCACAGAGTGGTTCTTATTAAAAAAACAAAAAAAAAATGTTATTTTCATTTAAAATATAAACTTGACAAGGTAGGTACTAACTGGTTCAATGATGTGGTCAGAGGACATGGGCAGGGTTGACATGAACCGACACGTGGGTCTCCATAGTAGCCCTCAGCACACAGGTTACAGCTGGGTCCAGCGGTGTTATCACGACAATTCTACAGAGTTTATTAATATTGTTTTTTTCATCAGTGGTACAAAAAATGTACGATTCATGTTAGATAAATATCATTGGAATCCCGGGGGGGGGGGGAATTTAACCAATCTTTTAAATTATTAATTACGAAAATAAAGTTTAAGTCCCTGAAAGGAAGAGATGTTTATCTCTTGATTATATAGACCCCCCCCTCCCCCATCAGGACATTTGGGAATGCCCGTCTCTCTTCATCATAGCCTAGACTGCAAAGGCCATGGAGGTTACAAGGTGACTAGAGCTGCTAGGACTCATTTTCATAAGATGTGCAAGGCCAATCTGGCTCTCAACCAAAGTGCTGCCAGGCCACTTTTTGCTTTTTAGTCACCTGCTACCTTGTTTGGACAAGTGCGAAACAAACAGTTCTACAATTATTTTGACTTCATTTTAATATTGCAAAGACTCATGATGTCATATTAAAAAAAAAACACAACATCCAAACTATTATATTGTTTTATAGGTTTAGCTTTATAAATCAATAAATAAGATGCTTTCTATTTTCTAAGTTGAAGTAAGTAAGTTTACAATAGCTTGCAAGCACACTTGGTAGCACACAAAAAGTTTTGAGAAATAACAAATCTTTCTTCTATCATTCCTTAAGGCCCTGAAAAAATTTTTTTTAACTAACTAATATTAAAAATAAAAAAACTCTTGGGAAAGGAAAATATTTTAGGAAAATATACGGTCCAGTAAAGGACAACATTGAGTGAGAAGTAGAACAAATTCATAACTATATGGGTTATATGAAGAACAAAATATATCAGCTCAAATTAAAATGAATAGATTGAGGTGGGTAGGGCACATAGAAAGAATGGAAACCAACAGAGGTCAAGAGGCAATATGCAAGGAAACACCCAATGAGAAAAAGGCCTAAGGGCAGACCAATTAAAAGAGGTGGAGAAAGACCTTAAATGCCATAGGGGTGAGAGAGTGGAGGAAGAAGATCTTGGATTGGGAAAAGTGGAGAAGAGTAGTAAGGCAGGCCTGGGCCCTAAATGGGCTGCAGAGCCAAAAGAAGAAGTAGATTAAAAAACTCATTGAAAACAAATGATAAAAAAGGATCTTATGCATTACGGGGGGGGGGGGGGGGGACCCAGTTTAAAAATGAGCCAGGAGCTGTCCATATGAACACTGGACCAACAGGTCTGATTAAAGTTGCACCTGTTTGGTTGAAGAGAAGTTATTGGACAGTCACAACAGTGGACAGTGGGTGTTGACCAGAGATGAAAGAAAATATGTGAAACACAGAAAATTCTCTTGCTTAAAGATAAACGATGACTTTGCTTTATTCTAAGTTATTCAATACTGAGCAGCTGTAATGGATTCTATTTTATTGAAGCCCAAGTGTTGATTAAATATAGGATAGAGTCACAAGTAAATGGGAAAGCACAAAAGCACAGCTGCAATCAAGTGCACTGCACCGCTTTATTTCCTGCCAAAAGTTTAAAAATTACATAGTGGGCAATCTACGACCTTGCTGACTAATATGGCTTACCCTGCAAATTCCAGTTAATGAATCACATTCATTAGAATGCTGATTACATCTACAGGCAACACATCTGCGACCATACTCTCCATCAGCCACTCTGTGAAATCCAGGGGCACATTCCTAGGAGGAAATGTCAAGTAACAAATTATGATTCTGATTTTCTTAATAAAAAAAACAGGACATGTTTTAAAGTGCAAGAGCCACAGGGCTTTTTTTTTTTTACTCTGGAGTGAACTATTTTTTAACCTCACCTCACAAGAGTAACCTGCATAGCCTGCAGGGCACCTGCATTCCTCAACATAGACAGCTCTACCAAAACCTGAATCATGTAACGCACCAGATGTCAACAGAACATTACCCAGTCTGTTCAGGAAGTAAAATTTTAACTTCATTTAAATTTCTACCAGGTAGCGTTATTGACAATGTATAAAAATCAATGCCTGAGTTTACTAAACTTTATTTAAATTTCTACCACGTATCGATTATTGACAATGTATTAAAAAAATCAATGCCTATGAGTTTACCAAACAGTTTATTTTTTTGGTTTTAAGGAATATCATGCAGTCATTTTTGTCATAGGACTCCAGAATTATGTATTCACTGTTATTTAAAAACTGAAAGAAAGAACAAAGTCTCCACCTGATTAAAGACTGTCTGTTATCATAAGAGGCTCGGATTAAAATATGAGTGACGTTCTCCAGAAGCAGCATCAGATCATCTCGTGTGGCGTACTGAGAGATTTGGCCTCCTCTGGATGACACCTGGCTTCTTTCCCATGCAGACTAAACAAAGTACAAATATTACTGAGAAGTTTAAAATCCCTTATGTTAATTTATGACTACATTTTTAAACAATAACCTGGTACCATACATATTTTAAATGATTTTAAAAAAATACATGTTATTGTAAAAAAAAAAAAATATAGCTTCTAAAAATTCTAGTTTAAAGTAAACTTCTATTTTTATGTACGAATTGCATACTCTAGCTGCTCTGGCTAACGGTAAATGTACCAATTTCGCTTCCCAGTATTAAATATGGCCGTTGGCCAAAATAAACAAAGAATACATCCAATGAATCTAAATCAAGTTTAGTGGTTTTAAATTTAGATTTTAATAAAAATCATTTTCATAATTATATAACAAATACTAACAACCGAGAGATCACACAAAGCAGCATGATGAGTTTAAAGTAACAATACTGGTCTTTTTAAATTTCATTTCTCCTGGGAACTTTTTATTTTATACGGGGCAGGGTAATTTTTTTGTGTGTGTAAATGGGGGTGGGGGGGGGGGGTATTGTTAATTTTCCAAAATCACAAAGCCACAGCTTTACATACTTTTATGTGTTTCCAAATTACATGCGTTTACACACACACACATTTTAAATTATTTTCTTCCAGTTAATCTGCACAAGATTAAGTTTTACGAGGGAGATTGAGATCAAACAAACATATGAAAAGAAAAAGGCAGACATATTACTTCATTAAGAGGAATGGTCACTGTGGTAAGGACTCTGGGCCTGAACTTCTTGTCCAATCTTTCGTAATTGTCTGCTCTGTGGAACAGTGTTATCCCATTGCCCTAAGGAGAAGACAATAATACAATCAAAATATACAAATACCCATGTGTATTTTGTACATAATACAATCAAAATATACAAACACCCATGTGTATTTTGTACATAATACAATCAAAATATACAAATACCCATGTGTATTTAATACATAATACAATCAAAATATACAAATACCCATGTGTATTTAATACATAATACAATCAAAATATACAAATACCCATGTGTATTTAGAACAAAATAATAATACAGTTTAAATAAAAAAGAAAATGATAAGCAAAATAAACTGTAGGTAAATAAAAGGAAAGCAATGTAGTTACATTATCTAAAGAAGGATTAATATTAATAGCCCCCCCCCCCAAAAAAAGGGACATGAAAGCAAATATACAACTATTAGTAATAATGTGACTTACAATAAACAACTATTAGTAATAACGTGACTTACAATATACAACTATTAGTAATAACGTGACTTACAATATACAACAATTAGTGATAACGTGACTTACAATATACAACAATTAGTAATAACGTGACTTACAATCAAAATGATGTCAGGGTCGTTGGTTGGATTTTCAAATCCATCCACTTCATAATACACTTGGTAACTCAGCGTTCCACCGTAGCTGCTTAACTGGTCAGACAAGATTTTAAAAAAAAAACTCTTATAGACGAATTTTAAAAATTTACATTGCATAAATGACAGACATAATTCTACTAAGCCTGACAGACATATTAGATTCAAGGTGGAGCCTATTGCATTAAATAACTTCAAAAAGAAAAAAAACAAAATATCTCTGGGCTAAACTTTTCACTTGCGAATTTGTTTCCTTTAAAGTAACGATGGTATAAAAAACAATAATACCTATATCATCAGGTGACAAATTTTATTTGAATTAATTTGTTAATGTTCGGACAGCAATAACTTTTTAAATTCTTTAGCCAAATATGTTTATGGGGCGGCAGTGAACGAATTCCAGACCTGAAGATCTCTTACTCATAATTCAATCAGACTTGGTGTAGGCAAACACAGTCTGCACGCAGAGCCTCATCAGTCAGCACACGACTAAAACATCAGTTCCTTTTATTATAATTGGAGTGTTGGCACTTTGCTATAAATAAGTGTGATTTTTAAAAAATTTTTTGTTGAATTTTGGGCACGAGTCCCCCAAAAGGTTCGCCACCACCACTGGTCTAGGTGCTGCCCTAACATATGACAGTTAAAGCATGAGATGCTGTCTCAATTCCACACAGAGCTATTTAACATGACCCAATTCCACACAGAGCTATTTAACATGACCCAATGCCGCACAGAGCTATTTAACATGACCCAATTCCACAGAGCTATTTAACATGACCCAATGCCACATAGAGCTATTTAACATGACCCAATTCCACACAGAGCTATTTAACATGACCCGATTCCGCACAGAGCTATTTAACATGACAATACTTTGAGAAAATAGAGAAATTGGGCTTAATATGCTGTGGTGATCTCATCTTTTTTATAATTTACTGAGGAGGTCAAATTCTACTTGACCAGTCCTTAAGATTCAAGACTCTTTCATAGTAGTATTATTTTTTTTTGGATTGAATGAGTTTTAGATTGAGGTGGGTTGGGTACATATAAAGCATGGAAACCAACAGAGGTCCAAAGGCAATATATAAGGCAACACCCAATGAGAAAACGCCTAAGGGCAGGCCAAGAAGCAGATGGTTAGAGGAAGTGGAGTAAGACCTTAAAGCCATAGGATTGAGAGAGTGGAGGAAGAATACCATGGATCGGGAAAAGTGGAGAAGAGTGGTATGGCAGGCCAGGGCCCTAAATGGGCTGTAGAGCCAAAGGAAGAAGAAGATGAGTTTTATGACCTGAATTTTGTTTAGTCTATAACTTAAATGTAAATAATAATTTATCAATCAAAATTTTTTTCCCCCCACATGTAAAGTACTCTTGTTTATTTCTTTAATGCACTCACCCTTTTGTTGAGGAACTGAGTGGGTAATGACCAGTAATAACCGCCAGATCTGAGAAAACTGTTGAATTCTTTCACCTGGAACTGACTTGAAGTTGGTATGTACTGAATGAACCCAGGCTCAGCAGGCTCCAGATTCTGACGTCTAACAAGTGCCACCTGATTACCAAGGGTTATCTAAAATAAAGGCAGGAGGGAAAAGTATATGAAACAAATTTAAACTGAGTCGATACATATGAACTACTAAAATGACTATATGGTATAACATTGATTCTCACTTTATCAGTTTATAAAGATAGTAGAATCTTAATGAGACGCTTTTAATAAATAATAATAATAATCAAGTATTGAAGTTTTCCTGGGGGGGGTGGCCTAATGCTGCTCTTTAATGAGTGATGAGCTATTTTTTTTTCAATTGTTTTAACTACTTTTGTATCCTAAATTTGCCCAAATCGGCAATGATGCTGCTCTTTATTGTATTTTTTAAATTAAAAAAAACAGCTGTGTGGCTTTCATCTAGCTTATGTCTGGCCACCCCTTAGGGGTCTATTCCATTTATTAGGTTATTGCTCAGCCATGTAGCTGTGTGCCTCTCACCCTGGGGCCTATTCCATTTATTAGGTTATTGCTCAGCCATGTAGCTGTGTGCCTCTCACCATGGGGCCTATTCCATTCATTAGGTTATTGCTCAGCCATGTAGCTGTGCTGAACTTTGATGTGAAGCAGTCGTTGGTAAATAATTACTATAGTTGGTCAACAATGTGAGACACCAGTGAAACTTTGATTAGTGATCTATGCCAACTAATGTTCTAATCTTCATTGAAAATCCTCACATGCCCTAAAAACAGGGATGTTAAACTGTAAGACTGCATGCAGCAAAATCGCCACCACAAGTTTAGCCCAAAAAAAAAAAAAAAAAAACATAAGCTGGAAAAATTTTAGATTCTTAAACACATATAACATGTCTTCTAAACACTGGTTTACTAGCTTTATAGCTTCTAAACACCTTAGATTAACTATACGTTCTTGGCGACCTTAATTATTTTTTGATACTGTATACCATATTACTCCTATTTAAAATTTTGCTTTTTATTTAGTTAACTATTTCATTACTTTTAATTTATGAATGTGGCTTGCTGCTAAACCATTTGTAAGCATGTAAGGTAACAAAGTACACGTATATATGTAGTTAAAATATCCCGCAGTACATTTTTTTTAATGACTTTAATTATTAGTCGGGTGCTGCCCTAACATATGACAGTTAAAGCATGAGATGCTGTCTCTTGATATTTTACCCATCCATAACTACCAATGAGAAGTTCTATAGTTCCCATTTTATATAAACCCATATTTTTATATATCACACCCTTAGCTATAGCATCCACATAAATGCCTAGGAAGCTATAGGAACCTGGGGAAGACTGGGTGGTCACCAGAGTACAAGCCTGACTCTGGCTGCTACCAGGTTACATTATGACATGCTGACCATGATGATCTGAAGCAAACCATTTTCATTTGCTACTAAAATGTTTAGTGAAACAATATCTTAATGATCAAAGATCAAATTCAGGTATGATATCTGATTACCTGCGATATCTGTAAGTTACTGCTGTAGCAAGTCTGAGTCTGACCAAAGCAGAAGCATTTCACACACTGATTTTCGCTGACTGCATCTGCATTGAAAGTTGATGCTCTGCAGACGCCAAATGTTCCTGTTGAAAGAAAATCACCTGACTCAAAAGTTTAATTTACAAAATTATGCACAAGTAGTTTTTTTGTTGTTTTTTTTTTTTTAAATTACAATAAATTTTTTGAATTTTAAAAAAAACATTAAATCTGGGGACACAACTTTATTTTCTGGAAAAAAAAACATTAAATCTGGGGACATAACTTTATTTTCTGGAAAAAAAAAACATTAAATCTGGGGACAAAACTTTATTTTCTGGAAAAAAAAACCATTAAATCTGGGGACACAACTTTATTTTCTGGAAAAAAAAAACATTAAATCTGGGGACACAACTTTATTTTCTGGAAAAAAAAAAAACATTAAATCTGGGGACACAACTTTATTTTCTGAAAAAAAAAAACAACTTGCAAAATAATTGATTTTTTTTAATTCATAGAAAATAAATGTTCACTTTGTTTTTTAAAAAAAATATTTTAGAACTAATAAAGTTTCTTAATTGTGTTCAATAGATAGGATAAAAAGACCCATTTAATTACATATTCATGATAGAATAATCTCAAAGTTCATATTCTTTTAAATAACAACACACATTTTGCAGTAGATTTTGCAGGCTAAAGCTAGTAATTAAAAATATGACAAAGGGCTCACTTCTCACAATGATGTTGGCATCAGGAATAGCAAATATACTTCCTCTGTTATTGATGGCCTCACAAGTGTAGGCACCAGCATCTTCTGGCACAGCATTACGTATGGTGAGGTTACCATAGCCATTAACACTGGTCACTGTCACCCTGGAACCCGTTGGAATGTTTCCCCAGTTGAGACGCCACACAATGAGAGGAGTGGGAACACCAATGGCCTCGCAGATGATTGTGAAAGTTCCATTGATCTCAACAGTTATCTCTGGCAGTGGCGGAGTTTTGATAACCGGCTTGGCTGAAGGAAGAAGAAATAAAAATTGCTTGTGTTTGTAAAAACTCATTTCAAATAATCATCATAAAAAGAACACCAAAATATTTCATGCAGATAAAATTATCTACTCAACAAACTTACAGTTTATTACCAAATCGCAGTGGCTCCGGCACCAGCCAAAACCATTATATTAGGGTATAAGGAATATGGCATATATAATTTTTTTTTTTTTAGCATTAGGGTTAGGGATAGGGTTAGGGTGTGGAGCAATATCTATGGCTGGTACCCGAAAAAAAAAAATACGGGTTCGGACAGACCGAACCGTAGCCACTGCGTTACCAAATTTAAACAAAAAAAAGCAAGCTTGAAAAAAGTTGAAAAAAAAAAATTCCCAATTCAATTGGTGGTAAAAAAAATTAGTAATCAAATAGTTATTTCTTGATGGATGCACAAAAAGTAAAAATTCATCACTAACTGCATCCAATTTCATCAGATCTGTCAAAACAGTCATTCTCCCCATCACACTGGTAACCAAATGGAATACACTGGTTTCCGCTAGCACACTGGAATTCATAAGCTTTGCAGGGACTGCCTGGCTCTTGATCAGCTGAGAAAAAAATGTATAACAGTTGTAAAATAAACATACTTATATGGTATGGCACACACAAAAAAATTCACACACACACATACACAAAATATCAATAAGTTTACTCATCAACTGACAGGGCACACATACACAAAATATTGATAAGTTTACACATCAACTGACAGTGAACTTAAATAAAAAAAAAACAGATTAAGTAAAGCTGGGGAAAATTGTAAAATAGCCAAAAAAGTAAATCAAGTAAAAAAAATGTTTGGTTTAGTTTCAAGAGAACATTGTGATTTCAACACATAGAGGATCAATTTCTTGGTACTGATTGTAGAAAAGCATTCATTACCATGTCTTTAAATGGGGGGAAATCCTAGACCAGTAAACTATTTTCACAAGCAGATAGTATCCATTTAAATTTTGCTTTTCTCATATACCGTTTTTTTTTTTAAACCCACCATAAACAATTAGCTATTTTTATAGGGCTTCTGCTTATTGCAATTAACGCATGTTTAATGCCTTAAAAAATAAATCTATGCAATTAAATTTTTTAAGGCAACACCTAAAAGCATTCATTTTTATACAAATGCTGTTGTTTTAGAATTGCAGGGAAAAATTTTGTTAAAAATCTCAGAGAATAACCCAATTCTATGAAAAGAAATTATTCAGAAAAGATAAAAAAAAAAATTAGGAAAAAAATATGCAAATACAGAAACTGTCTAGTTTACATAAAATCATAGGATTGTCATTCCTTAATTCTATTAAGGTAAAAGTACTATAAAGATCTGCATAACAGTCAATTTAACAATATTTTGTGAACAAAAGCAATAAATAATAGAAAATCGCTCTTTGGAAGCCGCAATCTTGTTTTAATACAAATAATACATTAATTAATTTGTGTCAATTAAACTTGCATTAATTTCGCTTAATTTTTTAAATTATGTATTAATTTCTATTAAAAAAAAATCAATCAAACAGTAACTCTAATTTTTAGCTAAATGTACACACAGACCGATATTGAATTGCAGTCTACTCACCACAATCCAGCTCATCACTCCTATCACCACAATCATTGTCACCATCACAACGCCAAATTTTCATGGCACAACGACCATTGTTGCATCGGAACTCATTGGGCTCACAAGGCAGAGTTGCTGGAATTCAGAATATTTTTTTATAAAATAAAACTAACAATAATAGAAATCAAAACCTGTTTTTAACTGTCTTGAAATTCTTTGCATGGCCGCAGGAAGTGGGACTAAGCTCATACACATCAAAGGTCCTGCTCCACTTTTAAATTTTTAAATATTCATTAAAATTAACTGCAACAGAGCTGGGATAGTATGGCAGGAGGGGAATTGAAGGGCTCCATTGGACATAGTTTGTCAGGGGGTCCTAGATATTCTAGCCCTGACCCTATTCAGTGAGACAGCACACCTTAAGGTATCTTAAGTAATTTTCCTTACAAACAGGCTCTTAAATTTATTTCATCACAAATAGTTGTATGATTTAATACCATGCTAAAAAGTTACAAAAATATGGGTACATGTACCTATCTTTTGGAAATGTGAAAACTGTTTGCTAAAATCTCCTTATCATAAGCAGTTTTAATAGATAAATTAACTAGCATGAGGATTAAATATTCAATATTTCAAATATTCTGTTCTGTACATGAAAAAAGAACCAGTGTAATCGAATATTAAAAATAACTTACGGCAGTTGCGCTCATCAGAGCCATCTTGGCAGTCATCGTCACCATCACAGAAATATCCTTTATATACACATCTTCCGTTGCTGCAGGGGACATCTTGATTTGTACAAGGACCACCAGTTGCATTGCCAGCAGGAGGAGGTCCGACTGAAATTTAAAAAAAAAAATTGCAGACATAAATCACCACACATACAAGAACAATACGAAATTCTATGTTACTTAAAAAGGTGACTTTTTAAAAAATTGTGAAAAAAAATTTGGCCATTTTACAATTTTCCCAGCTTTACTTAATCTGTTTTTTTTTATTAAGAGTACTGTCCGTTGGGTTAAAGGACAATTAGTACAGTTCTAGAAAAAAAATAATTTTTTTTTTATCTTTAACTTCTCTACATAACTTATTTTCAACAAAAAGAAATTTTTAAAAAATCTTAAGCTCCTCTACATAATTGAATTTCAGCAAAAAGAAAAATGATAAAAGTAAAAAAAATGTTTAGAAACAAATGGTGTTCTCTTTTTAAGTAACTGAGACCCATGGGTGAAAAAACACTGCTCTAGATAGTTCATGTTAAACTATTGTCAAGAGTGTAAAAGATGCTTTGGATAGTTTCTTAACATTTGAATTATTGTGCATAATGCACTTATGAATGTTTCTAATAAATATTTTTCATTTTTCTAAGATGAGCACTTACCAAACTCTACCTCAAGGCGAGCATGAGCCTCAACTTTTCCAAAAACACCAAAAGCCTGGCACACGTAATCACCAGCATCTTCAATTTTCAAGTCAGGAATCAAAAGGCGACTTGTGCTAATTACAGCTTGAGGAGGCATAGCCTGATTATAAATAAAAATGTTTGTATTTTTTTAAAAGCTAGTCTTTATGATTTTTTTTTTTAGTAAAGTTGGCCATATCTATTCTGAAATATAAAATTTTCATGCAAAAAAAGACTTCTGATTACTATTTTTTTTTAATGCCATTTATAGAGTTAATTCATTCCCTACCACAGAATGCATTTTGGGTTTCAAGTTCTTTTCATTTCAAACCATTTTGCAGTTCAGACAGATTAAGTTAAAACAAATCTACCATTTGAATTAAATTTGACCATGAATGAATAATGATTCACAAATAAATGAATGTCATCCACTTACACCTCCTGTTCTTCTGATCCAGACAACTCTTGATGGCTGATCCCCTACCACAGTACAAACAAATGAAGCACTGGTGCCATATCTTTTCCTCATCTCTTGTGGACTGACATAGATAGTAACTCCTAAAGAAAAGATTAACCCAGAAAAGTTAATATTGATCTTTAAAAAAAAGTACGCTGCTAAAATAAATGTGATTTGCCTTTAACCTAAAATTGTAAGATATTTAATGTAAGCTACTTACCACAGCTTTGTTCGTCACTCCCGTCAGAGCAACCCTGTTGCCCATTACTTTAATATTAATCTTTAATCAAGTACTTTGATAGAGCTAATGTGTTTTGCCTTTCAGCTAGAATTAAGGGATATTTAATGTAAGCTCCCTTACCACAGCCTTGTTCGTCACTCCCGTCAGAGCAATCCTGTCGTCCATTACATCTGCGGTCTGATGGAAAACATTGTCCATCACATGACAACTCCCCAGATCTACAAGCTATTAAAATAAGATGAATATGAGTTTTGTGCCGGTGTTGATAAAGATGATTTTAAATTGAAAGAACAATGAACAGATATTGGTATTCTCTTTTTTTTCCCACTGATAAAACTAAAAGCTGGTTGAAAAGTAAAGGAGGGCTCTTAAACAAAAGTACAACATCAAAGTTTTTATTTTTGGTGTCATTGCTTGCTTACGGCAATTTATCTCGTCACTGCCATCGCTACAGTCGTTAACTCTGTTGCAGCGTCTGGATCTTTCAATGCATTCCCCATCTGGACATGTAAACTGATCAGCAGAACATGTAGCTGGGGGGAAAAAAAAGGGATGAACATTTGTGTAGCAGCTGTAATTTACTTCCCATTTTGCATTGAAGAAATATTTAGGTCTATGAATTGAGCATTATGTTTATACCTAACTTCCAACCCTATTACCATCAACAAAACAAGTGTCATGCCACAAATTCCCTGAAAACAATTGAGGGTCTTACACTAAAACAACAGTTTGCACTGTGTATTTTTTTAATGTATATAAGTAAACACTTCAAGGACATTTTATTAGGTCTATGGTTCTATAATGCACAATGTCCATTTGAGTTTCATCCCATTTAATGTCAAGGAGACATTAACACAACCTCCCATCAACTATAATTTATCAAATATATCAGCTAATGTGACCTTTTTTCTAATACAAAGGAATAAATAAGAAATTTTAATTGTTTGAATTTGCTGCATTATAATGAAGCTAAGAAGTTTACCTTAGAGCTTTGGTACAAGTATTTATTAGCAGAAATTAGTATGTATGAATATGATGATAGATGATTGTCATTCATATTTTAGAAATGTGGTTATGTGTTTTTTTCTTGAGGATAATCAAAATGATGTTCATTTTCTTTTCAAGTTATTTTTGTTTCTTACTTTTTCCTTATGAAAAAAAAGACTGAATTTTACATTTGAGGTTACATTTTTCTAAGCATTATGTATAAGATTAAAATAAAATTTTTAGTACAATATAATCATAAATATGATAACACCCAAATGTTGTAAACAATTTTTATCATAGTGTTAGTAGAGCAGCAAAACAGTGTTTGAAATGAAACCAATATAGAAAAATTTTGCACTGTATTCATCAGTTGCGAAGTGCAAAATTTATCCAAAACACAACACCAATGCATGTCCATACAACAAATAAATAAAAAAAATGTTAGCATTTAAGAATGACGAGTACATTTGATTGTTTTGTTTCTTAAATTTGAAAAAACGAATATATTTTATTTCATATCAGCTCACTTAAAAACCTGATGAAATCTCATATTGAAATAAACCAGTTAAGAATGCTAAAGTCGTGAGAAATTAATGACACGAAAATATGAAATCAACACAGCAGTGATGGACAACACCTTAAATATGAAAATATTTACATGAGTAGAATATATGTCAAAAATATAATAAAAAATAACATTTTGATAAAATATATAAAACAAATGATAAATTGTACATGATACAAGCACTAAGAAAAACATGGCTAGCCTAAAAGTTAATTGATTAGCTAGTTAGCAGTAATATATTTTCAGCTACATCGTCAAACAATTTATAATAAATGTTAATTGAAAACAAATTTATTTTATAGAAAAGGTTATACAAAAGTAAATCTGAATACACATCAAAATGGTTTCCCCTTCTTTGAATACACACAGCCAAGTTTGTTATTAATTGCCAGCAAAGCCTGGGTTAAGTGAAATCATTTTCTGAAACACAACTTACGAGGTTGACAATTCAATTCATCAGTGCCATCAGCACATTCTCTACGACCATTACATACGCTTCTCATATCCAAGCAACGTCGCACGTCACACTGAAACTTATTAGCAGGGCATCGTGCTGAAAGAAAGCTAATCAGCTGAAATACCTACTTATTTTTATTAAAAATTCTTTTCTGTAAGATCAAACTAAAAAACTTTTCAAAACATTTAACCTACATTTTTCTGGTCCATATTTAAAAGTTAATGTTTACTTGTATATATATATATATAAATATATGTATATATATATATATGTTCCTTAAATAACTACCAATGAGGTGCAGAATTTCTCGAGACTATCAGCAGCATGTCAAATTAATTATTCAAGAAAAGCTATATGCATAATCCAAACAATTGTTCAATCTACTATGCCACTGCGTAATTCATTTATTAGTTTAAAACTGGGTGAACACTGTGTTTTTTTTCTTCTATTAAAAATTACATAATCAATTTACATTTATTTTCATTGCAGGCCTGGATATTTATAATAATCAATAAAACAATGTAGCGTGTAAATATTTACAATGAATAAGTTGGGTTAATAAAGAAAAATAATACTCAAGTAAAAAAGGATAGAAAACTAAAATAAAATTATTGAAGCGTATAAACTGAATTGCTCTTGTTAACATACTAAAATAAGTAAATTAAACCAAAATAAATACCTGCAAGTAAAATATTTCACAAAAAAAAAATGTATAAAAATATTAAGAAATAAAAACTCTTTTTTTTATGATAAATGATCAAGGCAACATTTAGGCAAATAATAAAGAGTTGTAAGAAAATAAACTTAAGTTAGACAGAAAACCAGAAAAGTTTTGACCAGTTAGAAAAGTAAGCAGTAAAGTATTGAACTGGTGCATACATTTTTATTTATTCCATAAACATTTTCTTTGAGCTTTCTTTTTAGAAAGCTTATTCTTCGTTCATGTTTTATTATTTCATTTTTTTTTTAAATATAAAAACACTTAAAAGTGGAGCACAAAACATAAGAGAAAGGAAAAATACTGAGATCAAAGCAAAGAAATTCTAAAAAAAAAAATAAAAAAAAAAAGTTAATCCACATTAAAACGATTTGTTAAAAGAAAAAAAATAGAATCCAAGGTAAAACAGTTGAGACTTACGACAATTTCTTTCATCAGACCTATCTGAACAATCTACGCGCCCATCGCACCTGAAACCTGCATCAATGCACTGACCCCCGTCATAACAACGGAACTGGCCAGGCATACATTTAAAAGCTGAAAGGTTGGGCCACAGTGGGGAAAATGCCCAGTACAAGCAAAAGAAAATGTAATAGCTAAACAAGGTGAAAAATCATTTATAAAAACAAATGCTCTCAACATCTATGGCAAAGTTAAATTTAAAAAAAAAATCCCATCTAAATTGTTGGTCAATAAATCGTCCAAAGAAGTCTAATAGATTTTCTAAAAATCTATTTTTAGTTACAGAGATTGAGCCACAGTAAATTATGCATGTCAACATTATCTTTAATTATTAATCTGTATACAAAGACACAGATTTTTTTTTAAAGTGATTAATGAGAAATGTCCATAAACTAATGCAAGACAGAAAATAATATTTTTACTTTTCAGCCTATAGTAAAAAAAACTGTTTCAACAGTTTGTACATCAGAGGTGTGCGGATTTCTATCAATGATCCGCGTCCGCAGAATCTTACAACATTGGTCCGCAGTCAGTCCGCGCGTCCGCATTGCTGAAATTTAGCTGTTTAAATGACTTGAAATTTTTTATGGTAACGCTAAAGAAGATCCGCGTCAGTCCGCAACTTAACCATACGAAGCGTCCGCTGTCAGTCCGAGGATTCGGAAAAATCTGCGGATCTGCGTCCGCAAGCGGACGCATCCACTGTCCGCTCATTTCTGTTGTACATGTATTCCAAATCAAATCTGAATTATTGCTCCTAGATTGTTTCCTTTGTATGTAAGTGTTTTTTTTAAAAAAGCTTAATCATTAATTTTATCTACAACTGTTGAAAACATTGTTTTCAAAGTAGCATATCATTAAAAATAATACACTGCTAATCTTAATGAATAAGTTTAGCAGGACAACATATTCATGTGTTATTCTTTACCTCTGTTTCAAGTAAATAATTTTTGACACGGAATGAGTCTATTTGATTATCTTTGTTCAAGATCTTACTAGTATCCACATAAATATTTTTAACATATTGCAATGTATCAATGTATCATTAGAAAGAATATAAATTATCATGCTATTCTGCAAATATCGTACTGGCTAAAATCCCTGACTAAATATCTTCATCCCTATTACACCATAAACTATTTTCTGGTATAATACACACAAAAAATAGATTCGTGTTTCACACTTAAAATAAATGTAGTACTTACGACAATTTTTTTCATCAGAGTTATCCCTACAGTCATCTCTGCCATCGCATTTTCGTCTAGCATCTATGCAGTCGCCATTGTCACAAAGAAACTGGTCATCCCTGCAAGTTGGCACTGGGAGAAATATTTCAAGGTTTTGTTTTTAGATCATTTTTCTTTCCCAAGGTTCTAGATTTTAAACTTTTGAATTTAAAATATTTCTGAAAAGTCTCATCAGTTTATAAAATATCTCTTTGAAAAAATGACATAACTCTTAAATTGGGGATATGTGCTGTACACAACAACACAAATTGAAACAATGATATAGGCAACATTATAAAAACACTGAACAAAAACATCAACTAAGCAAATTTCAAACATTCTAAATAATAATTAGTCTACATCTGCTAAAGAATAGAAAAAGTCTGTAATCATAAATACATTTGTTTGTATGAAACGCAGTGCAAAAAATGATGAAAAAAGTGGGACTAATGATAACAACTCATCAATCATGATGGTGCTAGAATAAAACATGATCATAATAGATAGAAATATAAACTTACAGCAATCCCCTTCATCTGATCCGTCATAACAGTCAGGACTCCTGTCACAACGAGCACTCGATGGTACACACTGACCATTGGCACATCTGAACTCGTTGGAGTTACAAGCTGCAGTTCATGGAATAAATAAATGTAATTATTAAAAAATGTCTTCAATTTTTTTTTTATTTCTGAGTAAAAAGAGTTTTCATCACTTTTTTCCCAAAATATAAGATTAAAAACAATTTTATTTTTAATGATTAGTGTATTGGCCATGCCTAAAGTATGGACTAAAATAACAAAATATTTTAATTTTCCACTTTGATCATTGTATTTTTTTTAATTTGTTGAAAGCCATTAAAAGTTAAAAAAAAAAAAAGGAAATAATTTTATTTCTTTGACTACAATTTGTCAGCAGAAATTAAAAAGATGAGTAGACTGAATTTCTGGAAAACTTACTGCAGTTGAATTCATCAGTAAAGTCATCACAATGCTTAACTCTGTCACATCTGTAACGTCTGTCAAAACATTTACCATCATCGCACACAAATTCATTTCTGCGACAGGCAGCTATGAAAAAAATAGAAAATTGTCTCTTTGAACATATAGTGCTTTAAAAGCACTGATATTCTAAATTAACCACATGTCATAGACAGTGTTGCAATTTTTTTAAAAAAAGCTCAATTTAATCCAAGTTTACATAAGTAATGTTTTACTAATATATTTTCAGAAAGCAGGCTAAAAACTGTTTGTATTGAATTTAAAATATGATTGTTTAAAAGGATAATGAATAAGACAGGTTGCTACAATACTATAATAACAGTAGAGGAGACTTGTAGATGCTAAATTGTGGGATAACTGATCAGAAATAAAGTCTGCATAGGTAAAACCTTTGTAAATACATGTATTCTGACAAGCAAACTCAATGAGAAATATATTTTCACAGCGGTGGTTGGTATAGTAGGATCATTTCAACTTCTGATAGTCAAAGATACTTACGGCAATCTTTTTCATCTGATCTGTCAAAGCAGTCTCCTCTTCTGTCACACACAGCCTCTGAGGATATGCACTGACCATTGGCACATCTAAATTCAGCTGGAGTGCACTCTAAAAAATAGAAGTAAAAAAACAATTTTAAAGCCAATAACTGTAATTAAAAATGAACTATCATTCGGTACTGAACCCAGGGATATGGGGCCCGGGGGGGGCTTGGCCTCTTTAGGGGCCCCTGCATTTTGACATTCGACACCATGACATGAGTAATATACTTAATATTTAATGCGAAAAAAAAGTTTTTGGGGACCCCCTCAAACTGGGGCCCATGGGGGATTTTCGAATTTTGACCCGACCCCCACCCAAGGTATGCCTCTGCTATCATTAAAAAAAATGAGAATAAAAACTTGTATATTCTAGAAGTACCCTGCAAAATCTTTGCGAAATTTCTGTACTTATTTATACAAAAAAATAGTTCCAACTTTGAGATTATCTGAGTATGTCATTATACGTGTCTATTTCTACATATTGCCTAAAAGCTATAAATGAACGAAAAATAACCTTCACTGGTTGCCACCTTTTCTCACATTGACCTCATTTGTACTAACAGTACAACTACATATTTATATTCTTACTGATTGAATATGAATTCAGTTTTTAATGGATAGAATATATGTAACTTACTTTATAGCTATTCACTTATAACGTAAACCTTTTTTATTTAGGACCAAACCACCATAGCGGTTTTACGCCATTCTTTTTCAATGGGGGTCAAACTAGGGCACCCTACTCTCAAAGCCTTACATAGTCAGTGAGAACTTCCTTTTTTTTGGTTAAGTATTTAACGGTTTAAATAGGATTGAATTATTTCGCTTATTCAGTGGGGCTAAAACAACATTACAAAAATGCTGAATGACAAACAGATTCTGAGAGGACGAATGGGAAAAAAAGTGCAACATTTTTACCCAGGCACAACATACTCTTTACTCAGATATAAAAAAGGTCTACGAGTTAATAGAGGCCTACCATTAAGATGAGCCTACATAAGGAACCCACACAATATTTCCCAACAAACACAATCAGCTCATACTTAGATCAAAACTTACCGCAATCAAACTCATCGGAATAGTCACGACATTCTCTGACTCTATTACACCTTGCAGATACGCTCACACATGAGCCATCATTACATTGGAATTGATTTCTTAAGCAGCCACCTTTGGGAGAAAAATTTTTCAGTTAAAGTTTTGTTAAAAAAAAAAAGTTTTTAATACAAAGAGGTAACAATTAAAAAAACATACTAAGTTTAATGTACATTTTTAACTTTATGTAAATATGAGTTATTAATTCTCAACAATCTTCTCAAATAATTATAATTCCCCCCAGCTAGTGATAGATAAGAGAAAGTGGATTTTTGTCTTGATGGGCTTGAAAGATGTGAATAAATGAGCCAGAATATTATCATCAAGCATAGATCAAGTTAAATTTAAAATTTGATAAGCTTATAGAATTGATATTTATAGGAGACCTCAAGGCATAACCAATATGATGAGTAATTTCTGTTCAGTTTCTCATATGAATCTTCCTGAATTAGATTTAATTTTATAAAAATGTTTTTATCTGTTTTTTGTTTGTTTTGGACAGATTTGGCGAAGATAGGACATGAGCCAGAGTCATAATGATAAAAATATGAGATAGTTGGTCTGAGTATTTATTTCACCATCTGAGTTTCACATAAACAGATTCATTTTAGGACAAAGGTAATTTGAAATTAATAAATAATGATTCAGGCTAACATCAAGATAATCAATGCTGCATAAAATATTCATAAGCAAAGTAAAACTTACGGCAGTCTTGTTCGTCAGAGTTATCTCCACAATCATTCCTACCATCACACACCAGACGTTTGTCAATACACTCAGTGTTTGCACATTTGAACTCATCATCACTACAAACAATGGCTGTAAAGTGGAAGTGATTATGTAAAATAATAAATTAAGGTTGAATAAATGGCTTCGACAGAAAATAAAGAGAGAAAAAAAAACATTTATAAACTAAAACTAATTCAAGTGAATAAATATGGGTAATAATGAATGAAACATTACCCACTACAGGGAATGTATTTTGCTCTCTTAATGTTTTGTCTAATTAGTTCAAGGATTGGAAAGAATGAGCAAAAATTAAGTTGCATTTTACTAGCAAAATGTAAAGCTTTTCTAAATTTTATGACTAGCAAACTCAACAAAAAAAAAATTTCCGCGGGCACTCTTGAATTAGCAGATTCAATTTCAACTACATTCTGAAACCCCCTGTAACATTGTGATTTGTGTATCTGAGATACTCACGACAGTCACTTTCATCAGATCTGTCAAAGCAGTCTGGTCTTTTATTACACATGTCCTCTAATGGTATACACTGACCATTGGCACACCTGAATTCAGTTTTAGTGCAGTCTGAAAAAAAAAAAAAATGATATAGTTATGTGGGGATAAACTAAATTGTAAAATTTAATTTTAAGGTGAAATAGAAAAAAAACAAAAAAAGGATTGTACAAATTTATAGGAATCATTGTGAATGATAAAACTTGAGTAATAAATGACAGTATTTTAATTTCAATAATAATTTTTTTTTTTTTGTTAAGTCACTGTATGGATAGGATGTTTAAAATCTATTAGATCCGATAAACCACGGATAGGAGTTTTTTTTTTAAAAAAAGCCATGATATTTGCAAAATAAAAAGAAGTCATTTTCTTTTAAATATCAAAATCCACTTACCACAATCCAGCTCGTCAGATCCGTCAGCGCATTCTCTAACTCTGTTACATTTAGCACTTGCGCTTACACAAGCACCATTACTGCACTGGAACTGATTACTTCGACAACCAGCTTTTGAATACAAAATTTATTTTTAACTTAGTAAACCATTTTACACAGGTTAGCTATAAACAAAAAAATTGTCAAAAGTATTGAAACTTGTATGAAATATTTAAAACGTTGAAAATTGTATTTTGATGCTATCATTTTTTTTTCATGCCAACTACTTAAATGTTCTTTTAACCTGAAAATTTTATCATTTTTTTTTCATACAAAAACTGCTTGAGTAAAACTGTAACAAATAAAAATAACACTTTGTTCCATTTTTTAAAACTTATTTTCTTCTTATGCTCACATATAAATTGTAAATGAGAGATTCTCGATTCATAATTATTCTTAATCAAACAAAGAAACTAAACAGCCCAAACAAAATTCTGGCCTACCAAAACTCATATCATTTTATCAAGATCAGATACATAAATTCATTTCCCTGGTTTATATATAATATATATATTGTAACAATAGCTTTAGATAGATTCATACAATTTTAGAACCACTGGTTCAGTTGGTTAGTCAACATTGAAAAACTCATGGGTCCAAGACACAGTCATATGTTTTGATAACTAGAATTCCAGCGGTATCTTTGTTTAGGGTAGAATTAGGTTGTCATCACAGGTCTATGACCCCCAGAGGTAGGTGACGATAGATGTAATTAGGCAGACAAAGGAATACTAGCCCATACTGAGTTTTTAGCCGCACCAATCCCTAGGCTGGAATAAGATTCATTAATATGTAGATGAGTTAGAAAGGATGTTGGGAGGCCAATCAGAAGCTCTGGGCGTTTGGGGCACATGATAATTCACCAACACATAAATAAGAGATGTAACTGAAATTTCGAGAGACCGACGAAAGACACCGAAACCTACCGATCGACAGAACGACTATAGAGATAGAAACATCAAGACACCATATTAGATATACGTAGTCTTGCCTGTAGGACAGTATACATATTAGATATACGTACTCTTACCGCAAGACAGTATACATATTAGATATACGTACTCTTGCCTGTAAGACAGTATACATGTTAGATATACGTACTCTTACCGCAAGACAGTATACATATATTGACAAGTTATTAAGTATACATACTCTTATACGATAAGACAGTATACAGGTATTCAGAGAGAAATCAAGTTATTAAATATACGTACTCTTACTCATACGAGAAGACAGTATACATTCAGAGATAAGTTGAAGTTTAACAGTACACAATCAACGTTTGTTCTGCTAAAGCATATTTGTGAATATTTCGGCACTTGAGTGCATTTATATGTGTTTTACTATTATTTAAATAAATATTATTGAATCGTGGAACTTGGCTTTATTAATGGTGTTTTGTGTGTGTGAGTGCCACGAGACTGAACGCTACCATCTTTGAAGTAAAACCAGAGAGAACATCGGCTACTACATAACCTAATATCAACAAAATACATAACATTTAACTACGTAGCGTTATACAAAAATATATAACGTTACATATATATTTCCTCTTGATATAGCCGTTGGTGACCAAATGTGTCTCTTATGGCTCTTCCATTTTGTTATTGTGTATTGCATTGGTTTCTTTTAGCGGTTGGGTTTTTTTACAGGGTTGGGTTGCTAGCCCTACGCCTAACCCTCCTCCTTACTCTTCCAGGAAGCTTCCAGAAGACTTAACAAAAATGGCTCTGCAGTGGAACCCTGCAAGGCCAGAGAAAGGTAGGCCACCCAAAGACCACTTGGAGAAGGTCTTCTTCTTTGAATTCAGAAGCTTAAAATGAGAAAGTCATTTTTCTGATTAGACTTTTTTCTTTCATGACCTCCTCTTTCAGAAAATAAACTGATTATGAGGTTTAAGATTTCCTGAAAAGCAGTTGGTTTTTTGTTGTTTTTCTTTTGTTGTGTTTTGCTGGTCCAATAAAAAAAAAATCTGAATAAATATCACTATAATATGTTAATTTATGTATATTGATTTCTTTGATTTCTCACTAATCTGACAGGTCCTTTACAAAATTTTAGTTTTAACTTTCTAATAACAACTAGAGGTGACACAAGCGAGTCATTATAGGCTGTAGACACGTGTTAGTCTATACTGATTAGGTTGTAGACAGATGTGTCAGTCTATATTGAATAAGTTGTAGACACATATGTCAGTCTATATTGAATAAGTTGAAGACACATGTGTCAATCTATATTGAATAAGTTGAAGACATATGTGTCTGCCTATATTGAATAGGTTGTAGACACATGTGTATGCCAATATTGAATAGGTTGTAGACACATGTGTCTGCATATATTGATGACCAAAGGAGAGATACAACCAATCAAAATAATGTTCTATTAAGCAGGAAATATTTTCTTGGGTACTTACGGCACTCTTCTTCATCAGAATTATCCCCACAGTCATTGGATCCATCACATTTCAGGAAACTATCAATACACTCACTGCTGGCACATTTGAACTTCCCTGCAGGGCAATCTGTGAATCAATAACAAGAGCAGTCAACTAGATGAGGCAACAAGTACACAGTGAATAAAAACACAAACACACAAAGAAACACAGATCACATTCATGAGCTCAGTGAAATCTCTTATTCAAAATGTTCCTAAACATTTAGGATAAGATTTTTTTTCTCCTTTGTGTCCAGCTATCAACCAGCACAGCCAGTGACAACAAGTCGTTTCCCATATTTTTCCTCCCAAATGTAGAAAAGAAAGGCTACTGAAATTTCATGGATCTAACCTTTTTGTCAGCATTCAGAGCTTAACTGGGAATAGTCACCTGTAATGATCATTTATATTCATTCTGAACTCATTTTAACCTATGTGATAGTTGAATAATATAGTTGTATTTTTACCATTATCTATCAATTGATTTTTGTATATTATAAACAGATATCAAAACAAGAGTTTACATTTTAAAAAATTCTACATGTATCAAATGAAACAAATCAAATTTGCCGTGTCTAATATTTAACAATAAACTTTAAAAAAAGCATGTATCAACTTTCAAATGACTCCTATATGTATAATTTACGAATGACTAATTATTAAGTTCTATATATTTGTATCACATAAACAAAATCAGGTAAGTTAATCAAACATGAATTACATGTCTTAGCAGTAGTCTAATCTAATATTAAAAATCAAATAATAATTCTGGTGTAAAATTATATTTTTCACAACAATCATAAAAAAAATAGCAAGATTGAATTCAGAATGCAACCTACAAAATTTTTAGAAAAGTCATTTTTAAAAACAAAAAAAAACACATAAACTGCATCATCAAAATTTATCATTTTATCCTGATATGATATGAAACTGATAAACATAATTGTTAAATCTCATTATAAGATTTATTATTTTTTTAATTAAAAAAAATTAAGCAAAATAAAAAATGTCAACTTCAAACTTCAACCACCTATCTCCGTAATCAGAATCCAGCGCTGAATCAACTGAAATATTTTCAATATGATATTTGAGGTATATGTTATAATATAATTCAAATTAGGTTGAACGAATTTCAATGATTTAATACTACTATATATTCAATCAGTTTGAGATATATAGACCATTTTCCAGAGATATTAATGTAATACATTTTTTTTTTGGCAATACTTTTTGTGTCTATTTTATATATTTTAAATATTTTTTTAGAAGCCCCAATGTTTTCAATCAAAGGACTGTTGGTTTGCTTTTGTTGACAAATTTTGCGCAGGTGATGGGTCATAAAGTTCAGGGCCAAATCTAAAAAGTTCAGGATCAAGGCACATTTTTTAACAAGATTATTTGTTAAGGCACTGCTCTAAAAAATGGTTACACAAAAAAAGAGTTAATAACTTACCAGGACAGTTGAATTCATCCGAATTATCTCCACAGTCATTATTACCATCACAAACGATATAGTAGTCCAAGCACCGGCCATTGCCACAAGTAAAAGCTAAGTGATCACACGAAGTTTCTAAATTTCAAACAATAGTAAACGTCTGATTAAAAAAGATAAAAAAAAATTCCACTGATAGTATGTCTAATTATCCTATTGCAATTGTTAATCACTGTTCAATGAGATTCTTTTGCAGCAGAATATTTTTGATTATTCTGTTTTTGTAAGTATGTGTATAAGACAAAAAAAACAAATCTGAGAGAATACATGTAATGGAGTCACAGATAAGATAAAAGTAAAAACAGATCTGACAGAAGAACAGAGTCACAGATAAGATAAAAGTAAAAACAGATCTGACAGAACAGAGTCACAGATAAGATAAAAGTAAAAACAGATCTGACAGAAGAATAGAGTCACAGATAAGATAAAGAAGTGAAAACCAATCTGACAGAACAACAGGGAGTCACATAAAATTATACCACAAAAGTAAAAAAACAAATCTGACAGTCACAGATAATTATATTCAATATATGAAATAAAAATGAATGGTTGCACACCTGGTTTATTAAGGCATACAGTCAGAATGTGATAACTATATTTAAATGGTGCTAGTGTAGCTTTAATCAAATTTAAAGATGTTTAATAATGTCATTGATATAAATTAATAGATGGGGCACAAATGATGGCTCGAAATGATAAAATAAATAAAAATAGCTAATAAACCCACTGGCACTCATACAAATGCATCAATGCACATGGATTTCAAAAGCCAAATTTAACTGACATACTATTAGTGCACCCTGTTTCATCTGATCTGTCAGAGCAGTCAGGATGATTGTCACATCTACGTCGTTCATCAATGCACCCACCGGAGCGACACTGGAATTGACGAACTGTGCATGCTATGAAGGCCATGCACAACAAAAATAACATTAAAATTCATGCCAAGGTATGAACACATGCATCATCACAATACTGAGAAAAATCATAATAGAGATTGAAATGTAAAAAAAAAAATTAGTTATGTTAACATTACGTTATATGTTACAAAATGAGTCTATAATTTAAATTTTGTATTAAATTATGCTTTAAATATTTTTTCGATGTTCACTAATCTCCAAGTTCATCGATGTGACAAAATGTATTATTTTGTGTTGTGTGTTTTTATTCATGTCCATAATTTTTGGCCTTAAATCAGACTAAAAGTGGTTTTAAAAGGGTAAACCATAATTTGGTCTTAAATCAGGCTAAGGGTGGTTTTGAAAGGGTAAACCATAATTTGGCCTTAAATCAGACTAAGGGTGGTTTTGAAAGGGTAAACCATAATTTGGCCTTAAATCAGGCTAAGGTGGTTTTAAAAGGGTAAACCATAATTTGGCCTTAAATCAGACTAAGGGTGGTTTTGAAAGGGTAAACCATAATTTGGCCTTAAATCAGGCTAAGGTGGTTTTAAAAGGGTAAACCATAATTTGGCCTTAAATCAGACTAACGATGGTTTTAAAAGGGTAAACCATAATTTCAAATATTGCTCATTCATAATAATACAATTTTTTTATCAATTAAACAGTTCTTATCTAGGAGCTGAGTTTAGAGAGTTACAGAAAGAAAAAAAAAGATGCAAACATTTTGGTTACATGTACATACAGCATTCCATTTCATCACTTCTATCACGGCAATCATGGCGGCCATCACAGCGACGCTTCTGATCAATGCATCGCTCCTCACCTCTACATTTGTAAAGATTCTCTTCACAGGTAAACACTGAATTGATCAGTTATTAAAAAAAAATAGCTTGCTGATTACTTGACCAATAACTTATATTTTTAACCTTTTAAATCTTTACTATATAAATAATGTATTTAATAGATAATGAATTATACAAGACTAATTTATTATTTTTCAATGTAACTTGCAAAAATAAATTTTTAATAGATTTAAAAACTTTGTCCAAAGGATTTATAAATTAAAAGTTACACAATGTCTCTAACTTAATTAATTAATCTACAAAAAAAGTTGTGGTTTATTTGACAATATAATATTATTTAAATATTTAATTATTTCATTTTTACAATATAATATTGTTTAAATATTTAATTATTTCATTTTTCTACGTGTAAAGAGAAAATTAAAAAAATTAGCTGTGTTTACAATAGATATTTATAAATTCTAAACCTTTTGTGACCACGATCAAAGTGTATCCTTCAGAAACCTGCTGTTCAGTAGCACAAGTGTAGACCCCAGAATCTGATATCTCGGATTCCAAAATATATAGCTCGGAAATGGAATGGCCATAATCCCTCTGCTTGTAATTTCTTATTTGGATCCTGCTGCGAGTAATACCACTCAAGGCAGATATATTTACTGTGCCATCTTTGTACCAGTGGATGTAGCGAGGTGCAGCAAAACTGTTAGTAACATTACAAACCAGCCTGACCCTTTCACCTATTAACGCCTCACCAGGTCCAGTGATATACAATCCTGTAAGATGGTGCATTGCAGATTGCCTGATTAAAATAACTCACATGCACAAATGACCAGTGGCTAATTAGAATTATTTCATTAAGAGAAATAAAAAAAAATTTAACTTGTTTTTTATACCTAACAATGTTCCGCTAGCAAGAAAAAATATTGTGCTCATAACATTCCAAAGATCAGTGAAAAGAATTCATGCATAAATATTAATAGTAAATGCACAATACAGAATGACGTCAATTGTAGTCCTGCAGATTGCTGTAATTTTTTGTTATTTACATTTAGGTCTAAAACAGTACTGTCAGCAATAAATTTTTTTTTAATTATGACATCAAAATTGAAAAATCAAGGAATTTTTACTTTTACAACTTATTAAAAGCTCATGATAAATGTAATTAGGGAAAAAAAAACTATTAATAATTGTCAGTGATCTGTGAACATTTTTTTTTAAATTTAGATTAACTATGAATTTATAAAAATGAACTAATTTAGAAAAGAGTGAACATTAATTTCAATCCAAAAAGAATTTTAACAGGCATTTAGTGTAATGTTTAGAATATCCATTCAAGTTTCAAAATGTCTGCATTTCATAAAAATCCCTAAAGATTGAATGTTCACTTTCTGATCCTATAAAAAACCAATGGATAATTTTTGTAGCTCCCTCCCGTTCACCCTTCTTTCATCCCCATCTAATATGAGCATACAATGGCTTTGAAGGTGCTATGTAAAACATCAATAGTTGACTGGACACAATGGGATTCAAACCTGGAAATTACAGCATGCAGATCAAGCTCACAACCAAAAAAACCACAGAGTCACCCTCATCAAAATGTAAAGCAGAGGCCTGGTAACTGTTTTATTTTCAGAAATTCATTGAATCAGACAGTTGAACAGCAAAAATTATAACTTAAACCTTCGAAATTATTTCAATGACAACTTACCACAGCCTATTTCATCAGCTCCGTCCTGACAGTCTGGCATTCCATCACATTTCATAGTGTTAGGGTAGCAGTCTAACCCCTCATTGCAACGAAACTGGTCTGAAGAACATGTCATGGGTCCTGTTTTAAATAGTTTTAAGATAAATATCAATTGTTTTTCAGAACCATTGTATAATGTGTAAGAATTAAAGAAGGGGCAATACAATGCAATACAAGTAAGTAAAAAAAAAAGTAGACAGTCAACAGCAGCCCTATGACCAAGTATGACCAGTTATCAATGCTGAACCTTGTGATTTGGGGGCCCAGGGGGGCGTGGCTACTTTGGGGGGCCCCTGCATTGTGACATCCAACACCATGACATGAGATAGTGTACTTAACATTTAATGTAAAAAAAAAATTTTGGGGCCCCCCTCTCAAGCTGGAGCCCGGGAGACTTTCGAACTTGCACCCCTCTCCCCCCCACCCTAGGTATGCCTCTGCCAGCTATGCAGTTTGATCTATCACTACACTTCCATATACTCATTCCCATCAAGGATGTTTACATTTGATTTATATTAGTTCATGTAAAAATTCCATCTATGAGATCTTGATCCAGCCCTTCGGTCAAAATAAGACGCCCCATTGTGGCCAAAACTCACAAAGTATCCCCACCCCTGGTCTAGTAGCCATGAAACATAAGGTGAATGAGCTCGGCCAGCACAGTAGCCCACTTTCTCTTTTCCTACAACCAATACAAGGCACTCAAGTCAATTGTATTGGTACAACAACTCACTGCCCCCTTCCTCGTCACTTAGCCAACAAAATTGTTTCTTCTTCAATGAGTTAAATAATATTTTTTTTTTCAGTAATATTTAACTATCTAAAGAAAGGTTTAGCTAGGTAGTTCGATAAATCTACTCTTAGCTACTTCTGGAAATGTGAAAAAATGGAAGACACACCCATTAATGATGGGGTTTTCTGTTGGTTTTCATTTTATTTAAGTCCAGAGGGCTTTCAGCCTCTATAAACTACTTTTTGCGAAAGATGATAACCAAGGCTTAAAGTAAATGTATTTCATTTGCGGTTTTCAAGTCATTAGAGGAGCGCCTTATTTATCACAGAATGTATATGTTAGTCTATTAATTAATGTAGACTGTGTAAGTTAATTATATAGATAAATATGTCACTGTATGCGCTACACAGGTGCGACATTTCATTAGTGAATTACATTGCCCAACTGATTTATTCAATTTTAAAATATGGCTTTGTTATTCAAAAGTTTTAACAAAAAATATAAACTGAAATGTAGATTTCAAAAATGTTTAAATAGATTTTAATTTTGAAAATTAATTGTAATGAAATAAAAAAATTTAAATTAATGATAGCTCATTTATTTTATTTAAATTTCAATCTGAAGAATTTTAACAAAAGAATGTGTTTCATTTAGCGTACTTTGACCCAGAAGAGCCATTAAGTCTATAACTTCATCATTTCTTTATATCTTATGATGATGCACCGAACCAAAAGTATATGTTTATGTTTTAAAATGATATCCAAATTTTTTAAACCACATTATTTAAAATATTTTTTATACCTTTTTCATTATGTAAAAAAGTCGAATGTGTAATTAAAATTTGGGCAAATTATATGTTTTAAAATGTTATTAGACTTCGAGCTTTTTAATATTTTAATTACAATTATAAAAAAAAAGTTCCCTTAAGCCCCAAAGGGCTCTTCAGGGCAGATGACGTGTAGAATTCATCTGTTATAGTAACCTCGGCATATGAAGGGATTGTGTGGTTAGCACAACGCCCTGCCGCCTTTACTCTCCCAACTTGAAGTCATGTACCCATTTAAATCTGGGTGGACTTGTGGGACTTTCACCAGGACCTGAAAAAATCCAAAGATTCTCAACGAGATTCAAACCAAGGAATCTCTGGACGACAGTCGAGCGCTCTACACCGCACGACCACATGTCACCAATTCCAAAAAAAGTTAATGCTAATAATGGATGGGATGGCTTTTTCAATATTAATTTTAATTGGCCAAAGAAATCAGACAATGACCATTCCTAGCCTGACTTTTAATTAGTAAAAGCTATTAATAAGCAAAATACATTAAAGTATTTATGCGGAAGAAAAGAAGCTCATAACTTTAATATGTTAATTTTTGTACATTACTGTTTTGTAACATTAGTCTCCTAATATTCTCTGTAGAGTTATTCCAGAATAAAATAAACCTGACAAAATGCAATACCATGGAGTCATAAGGAAGGGTAGCTCAAAATCATTTAATACATGTATTTCATATTTAAATGAAGAAAAGTAAATAAAATAAACTAGAAATTTTGATAGCAAATGGTAAGCTTACCCCCATGGCAACAGTCAAAGAAACAGAACCTACCTTCACAACTCTCTAGGCAAGTGCCTTCTGCACAGCGGGTATAACCAGCAGGGCAAGCAGGTGGGACTGTTGGAAAGGTTGAGACTGCAAAAGCATCCTTATTATAATTTTCTAATAATTTTAATGTCATGTAAATCAAATAAAATTTATCTAGACATAAAAATGCAAATGCACAGTCAAAGACAGAATTCTTATCAACTCATTCTAGTAGAGACATGAGCTTAAAAAAAGAGCTTGTCAGTCTGGGCCACACTCTACTACTCTCAGCTCTTTCACACTAATGATTTTTACAATTAATAATACATATACATATATATTATTTATAAAAGCTAATAGTATGGGGATTCTATAAAATTTAAGAACGCATTTGTGGATTTAAAAAATCTCACAGCCTCTGTACTATAAGGTTAACAACTTACTGCAAAGTGTAGGAAGTTCATCAGAATAATCGTCACACTCAGGGAAAGCATTGCATACATCATCTCTTGATATGCACTGACCATTTTTGCACTGAAATTGGTCCTCTCTACAAGCTGGTGACAATTTTAAAAAAAGCAGCCATTACTTTTTATAGCTGGATAGATGGGCAAGAATTTCATTCATTCAGGAGAATTAAGATTCTTAACTCTCTACATGTTCATCTAAGTTGGAAACTGGGAATGAAACACCTTACTCTTGTCTTAAGGATAGAAAGAAAAATGAAATCAAATTACATCCGCAAAACTCATCAGATCCATCAGGGCAGTTACTTTCACCATTACAAAACTGAGAGCGTGGAATGCAGGTTCCATCATTGCAGCGGAATCTTCCTTCCAGGCATGGCTCCGGAGATGTGATCACTGGCACTTAAAAAAAGTACAAGAATTTTTAAAAAGTATGTATAAATCTTTCATTCTCTAAAAAGTAACCAAGCCGCCCAACAAACACATTACGCTCAATAAGGTGTCCACATACATATAAATAAGACAATGACTAAAAACCATTCAGTATTCATTAGATTCAATAAAGTTATTAAGCAGATCCACAGACTGAGCTTGAGTGTAAAAGAACACATATTATATAATTTACAATACTTACCACAGTTAATTTCATCCGCATTATTGTTGCAGTCCTGCTGTCCGTCACAGCGATAATCAATGCTTACGCATGAATCCCCACAGTCAAATTCTTCAGGACCACATTGACGTTTGGTTACCACTAAAGGAAATTTGTAAAATACATAATTAACACCAAAAAAAATTCACAATAGAAGTTTCACTAATGGTAACAAATGTGATGAGTGGCAAACCTGTGCCTGCATAAAGTGTAATATATTTTTCTAAAAAATAGATATCTATTATCCAAAAATCTTTACTCAGTAAAGGAGACTTAAATTTGTTTAGAAAAATTGTTGTCCTTTCTTCACAAAAAATTGTTATCCTCTTTACACAATCAGAAATAATTTTTTTTTACCCCAAGTTAATGCTACACTTTTAAAAAAAAAATAGTAACAGACCAAATTTTGGCAAGCTAACAAATGGGTAAGGAATGATAATAATCAACTGGTACCAAAATAATACCACATAGATTTTTCTGAATCAACTTCTTTTTTCTCTTTCTCTTTCATAATTTTCTAATGTTGATGTCCTGTAAAATGTCCTAATATATACCAAAAGCAATAGCCTTATATAGCAATATATTTACTTATGACAGCATTTTACAAAACTTTGCAAATTTATATAAATTATCAGAATAATTCACTTAAGACGTCTTGAAATGGTAGGCAAAAAACACTGAAAGAAATCAACTTTATTAGTATAATAACTTTTTCATACAACAAATTTTTTTCGGTTATTTGATTGGAAAGTAAAAAGGGGACCAATACTAGAATTACAAATACAGTTTTGAAAAAAAAAATGCATTAGTAAAACAATTTAAGTTTGTTTCTTAAAAAACATTTATTTTCCCTTTTATCCAGCCATGTCTCGGCATCCATAACTTAAGCCCCTCGTCATTAGCTGACAGAGTTTAAATCATGTTCCTTGGACGTTGCAGGATGTCAACATGTACTTGGTGTTGATATGAATGATATTGAATGGCAAATTTATTGGCTATTATGGATGTTAAGTAAAAACTCATCCCTCCTTTTTTTCATTTTGACTGACAATTATGCATGGATGCTGTAATGTACTAAGAAAATTTCATGTGAAGGACAGAATTAATGAATATCAAGATTTGTGCTGCACACGGTTATAATAATATTTCTTTTCACCTAAGACCAAAGTGTTGTGACAATTTTGGATTATCATGCGTGATGCATCACAGATCCACAGACTCTAAATAGAGACAAACATTAAAAATTTTAGTGTTAGTTGTGGAAGTTTAGTATAACCCTAACCCTACTGGTGTAAAACAAGCAAAGCATTTCCTAAGCAAACCAAAGTAAACTACCAGTTACCAACTACGTCTACACCGAAGCAGTATGTAATTGAATGATGGAACAGATTTTTCAAAATACTCTGCTAATTCCTATGTATTGGCATCAACACTCTATCACAGAGAAAAATGTTCTCCTGCAGGATGTATACTTAAAGAGAGATGATCACAGTTAGCTCCTGATACAGTTTACGGCCTTTTATTTTTAGATGCACATAAACTCCTGAATTTTTTTTAAATATTGATTTGCTGCATCATTTGTTATAATATTAATTGGATGAATAATTTTTTTTTCTATTCTTTTAAATGAGTCTTTTTATTTTAATATAGATTTTGATTCATTTGTCGTAATATAAATTTGTTGATTCTTTTTTTATTATTAAAACTTATACTAAGTGTTTATAATTAGTTTGAACATGTTGTCATGAGGTTATGTTTATTTCAGCTGGAATGGGTTTATATGGGAGGGGCATGGAACAGAATTCGACCGGGCAGGTGCAAAGTGAGCAGATTTTGATGGGAGTAAGTAGGTTTGGATGAAATGTGCAGCCCCTTGCAGCTCTAATCTACAGAGCAATAAAATGGAACTTTTTCCTCGTAGGAGTAATAGACTTCTCAATTTTTTACATTTTTTTTTTAATCGTCTATTTCAAGTGATAGGCACATGCTTGCCCTTTTATTATAAATTGGCAGGCTTTTAGAAAACAGTTCTTGTCTAGTGAATAGTCAGTCCAATGTATAATAACACACTAAGGAGTAAAAAATAAATTGTAATAAAAAAAAAGTTCAGGCAGAAAACATACCAGCCACATTTGGTCCAACTTCATAATCCATGACAGCTCGAAGTGAAAATGTTGCATTGATTGTCTTATAATCATGATCTTCAAGGTTAATAAGATTTTGTGTCTGAATATCCTCATCATAGATCTGTAAATGGCGTGACATACAAACAATGGCATGAATAAACACACAGTTTTTATTGATTGACAGTGTTCATGTAATTTCATTAGATTATATAAAACATTAAATAAAATTTAAATTTTAATAAAAAAAATTATTATTTTCTCATTTAAAAATTGGGTATATAATTTTTTAGTTTATTTCTGAATCCAACCATCCTCTTTTTACAATAGTGTATAGTGGATACAATTGTGAAGGGAAAAAAATCTATATAATAGCATATCATACAAATAGCACTCATTCAATCATAACTGGGGAATAAAATTATGTTTGTACAAATGGACTCACTTCAAGATGAAAGTTCTGATATAACTCATTTGAAGACACAGTATCATCGGCCAGCTGGGCCTGGGCTATAACGTTTTCAGGAGTTGAGCGAGGATAGAAAATGCCAATGAAGTCTCCCTTCTTGACAGGAATAGGGCTAACATCCACCTCAAGAATGCCTACAGGTGCTGATGGCAGCTCAGTCTTAGCAATCAGATTAAAATGAGAATCAACCACATGCTGTCTCCACACTCCAACATACGCTGAGCCTGAAAATTATGGAGAAAAAATGCACTTGTATGTACATAAATAAACTTGAATGTTATATACATACAATACACATATAACTGAATTTAGAACTGGTGTTAAGTTGTCAGTCTTTAAAAGGTGAAAGAATCTAATACAGTCAACAATGAAATTATTTTGAAAGTGATATTTTATGATGCATGAGAATCTCCTTGTCATCCTATCTTCAACATGATTATCATTGGTTTATCATATATTTAAATGAATGGAAAATTGCATTTCTACTAAATCTTAACAACTATAAAGATAGGGCAATTAGAATAGGCAGATTGGGCTTAGTACAAAATACATTAACAGGAAACAGAGGAAGTGAAAAGACACATGAACCTTTGCAAACTACCATGGTGATTGGATATCATTAATGAATATAGTGTTGCAAGGCCGTAGCCAGGATTTTGTTTGGGGGGGGGGGGGGGGCTGTGCGGAGAGTTTTATATAAGAAAAAATTGGAACATAATGATAAAGAAGTATATTTTATAATAAAATTTGATTTTTAGAATTAATTTGGGGGGGGATGGGGGCTGCAGCCCCTAGCCCCCCGGCTAACGCCTTGCAGTGTTGTAATAGTGGTGGGGGGGGGGCCTTCAAATCTCTATAAAAATGCCAAAGTTTAGTCCATCCTCTAATTAGCTCAATAAAATTATTATTTTATGATAAAAAATGTGTCTTTGTTTATAACAATGTTATGCTGACATTTATGGAATTAAATATTTTTGATAATTATTATAGTGATTTATAAGACCTTGCTGAAACAATGGTATTTTATATCAAATGATGTCATAATAAGGAAATTTATAATACAGCACTCAAATCTGTCAAACTAATGAAATGTCCAATTCAATGTAATAGTAGCTGTTTTTTTTTTTTTGTTTAATCTCAAGGAAGAAATCGCAACTTAAAGTGGAATCAATAAATTCTGAAAATTAATTTCCCAGAAAAAAAGATCTTTTGAAATAAAATGTATTCAAGAGAATAAAAAAAAATACTAACCAAAAAGCTAAATTTTAAGATTTAAAATGAAAAAATCCATCAGGCCTAAAATAACTTTCTTTAAATTTATAATTTTGTTATGCCTTAACTACTTACCTTCAGGTATAAGTCTATAATACTCCCACCCGACAATGTTACCATCACAAGGGAAAACATTATTAATGAGCAGATTAGCCCAGTTGTTTCCTGTTCTGGGTAATTTGTCTGGATTGCGTCCAACATGGGAAGGACAGTAAATTTCAGCTGCATAAAAAATAACAAATAGCAATAAAAACCAGTGATGAAAACCTCATTTAACAAGTTAACAAAATATTTCACAAGTAATCACTTTATTTAGCAACTAAAAGATTTTCTTTTATTCAAAAAAAAAAAAAACATTGATAATGGCAATAAACAGTCCTATGATAAAGGACTTATGAAAAACTGTCAGGTTTTGACTTACATTTAAAGCATACAATTTTTAAACAATTTACTTAAAACTAACAGAAAAGATTAAGTTCGTCTTTAATTAGAAATTACACTAAAATCAGTTTAAAAAAAGAAGTTTAAACTACATGTGTTGAAGAAGTAAACCTAATGTCTACACCAATGGTTGACAACCAGTTGTCCACAAGAAAATGTTCTACATTAAAAAAGATGTATATTTCTTGTTTTCATTAGTAAAAATAATAAGTATAGTAAAATCTTGATCAAATTTTCAAAGTGTTTGAGGAAATGTATACAAAAGCAATCAAGAACTTTAGAGAGAAGGAATTTTCTGATAAGTCCTCAAAAGTGATCAAGTACTTACAGAGAAAAGGATTATTTCAGATAGTTTTAAAATATACATGAAAATACAAATTTATAAGTAATCAGGGAGAATAAACCTTAGAATTCTGTGGTTCAGAGGAAAAAATCATTAATTTACTGGTCAGTAAGGTCTAAAAGGCTGCCAACCAGTGGTCTAAGCTTTTGCCATGACTACAACAGCTACAGAGCTAAAAATGCATGAAATAAGTGATTAGATAGTTTAATTAAATATTACTTATTATGTCTATGGGACTTGCTTTTAACTTTAAAAAAATTGATATATAATAATTAAAAGGAAATATAATGGGCATGGTATAAAATTTACCCTGAAAATGTTCATTTTTCTTCTCAGCAATATATTTTGAAAACTTAAAATATTTCTTTATGAGTACATGACGAGATACATGTACATGTGTTTGATGATATAAGAAATAAACAAATATTTGTCTTCTTTTAATGCTACGTAAATGCAATCACAAAACTACTGCTGTTCATTAAAAAAATTAATAGTTTCAATTTAATGCTGTTCATTTAAAAAATAATAGTTTCAATTTATCGCCTACATGAACAAGCTTTTCAGAATCTTTTTATGTGTGTGATTTTTTCTGGTTTTAAAAAGTTACCTTCTGTTTGTCAATCCCTTCAGCAGCATTAGAGAAAAATATATAAAGAATATAATATATAAGAAATTTCGTTTTTGCACATTCAAATTTTAAAAATGAAACGAAGAACTATTTAGAGATTTCAAAGTGACATCAAAATGAGAGGTGAGCATGATATTTAGGTTACTGTTACATCTACCACAACTAAACTATGTAAAAATATATTAAGTCAAAGTTAAGCACAATTTTGCACCTTAAGATATACATGTATTAGATAGAAATCAAAAAAATTCCGAATAAAGAAAAAACTTAAAATATTGTCAAAATATATATTCAAGTTTATGAGTGAATACTTATTCTACCAATAAACTATGTCTGTTAGTCAAACAATATTTTAATACATGCAAAATTAGAAATATTTGAAAACTGCACCATAGTTATAGTGTAGTTTTGGTCCATTCCCCCCCCCCCCCCCACTAGGACCTACACAACTACAACAACCACAGTGACTTCATTGAAGTGAATAACAAAATTAGACATGCATAATTTACAGGTGCTAAATGAAACAACTACAGTTTTAATTGATGGTGAAGACGATAACTATGTAACTTTATCAAAATGAATTACATAAACAGCTAAGAAGTACTACAGAAACTAACAAATAAATTTTCAAACTATTAAATAAAAAAAATCGGTATAAACTGTGATATTAAATAAGTGGAATTCAACAACAGCTTTTAGCTTACTAAATCACACTAACCTCAACAACTTTAAAAGTGGTGTTATAACAAAAAAATCAAAATATGAAAAAAAATAATTTTTATAAGCATTTAAATAGATAGTTTAACAAGCAAACAGCATTTAATTATAATAAATAACTTTAACAAATCCCAAAAACAATGTTGGATGTGAATAAAACCATTCCACTCATTAATATCACAGAATTTTCTTAAAATATTTTGTCTTGATAATTCTTCATAATCGCATATGCTTTAAATCAGAATCATAACTTTTAACTATAATTATATTACTTTAACAATATTGTAAAACTAAATTAATAGGAAATGTAATAAATTATAAATTATCATTATCAATACAGAAAAAATACTAACATCTAAGCTAACAAGCCATAAAAAATTAAATACCGATATTCAAAAGATCAAAGAGATCAAAAGCAATGTTTCGCACTCTGTTCTACAGTGTACTATAAATCAAACACTGAAAATACCACCACTCACAGCAATATTTCTCATCCTCTCCATTAGGGCAGTTTTCCCTCCTATCACATGCATGTACTCTATTAATACAAAGTCTGCTTGCAGAGCAAAAGAATTCTCTGATGTTGCATGGATGCGGCGTTCCAGCTTTTGTTAGGTTTTTTGGGATTTATTTTGGTTATAAAATGTTTAAACTCAATTAACACAAAAATCTTTTTTATGATCAGTCAAACAGTAAACTAAAAAAATACTTATCCTTTCTTTTTTATATATATTTCTACTTAAATTTTATTTTGTATAAAATTTGGTATTCATTTTTTGCCATATTTTAAATAGAGACAAAGAAACTTTTGTAGACTGTCAGTTTGAAAAAAATATAGAATATTTGTTTTTAATATTAAGAACAAGAAACTTTTAAAATCTTTAATCAGAATTGAAAATTTTTTTTTTAAATGATGTATAATTTCTTTTACAATAAAACAAAAACAAGAGAAAACTGTGTATCAATGACATGTATATTTCTGCTCTTGATGAATTTTCACAGCATACACTGCATTAGTTTAGTACTTCATTTATTATAATAATATGTAGAAAATTAAAAAAAAAAAGCTGTAGAATATTAGTTGTTATCATCTTCTCACAAACAACAAAATATCATTTGTTAATAAAGGCGGGTGTTGGGGGATATCCACAAAGAACAATTAATATTCATGAAAAGCAATAGTGATACAATCAACAACTGTTAGTATAGATGAATAACACTTACAGTCAATAGCCCTGATAGAATATCCTGATTTGCTAACAGTATGTTTACTAATAACACCATCTTCAAGAGCTTCAAGAAAAGTGCTTTTTATCTCATCTTCACTAGCCTCTCCAAAAGATCCAAGATCAAATGTTACTAACACAGATCTGTAAGATTCTCTGATAAGAATCAAACAAAAACAATATTAGAGAATGGTCATTTTAAAAGATATAATGCTCCAATCAAGGAACATTATTATGTTAAGATTTTTTGGTACACTTTTTAATATTTAAATGGAAGGTCATTTTTTATCAAATATTACTATTTTAAAAAAATACATATGATATTGATAATAGTAACCAAACAACATACAGAATTATTTTTATTTACTCTATTTATCACCTTTCAAAGTGAAGGCGTTGCATCTAAAATGATATTCAAAATTGGCTATAAAAAGGTGATCTATTAATTTTATTTGCTTCCAAACTGAACTTTAAAGCCCTATTTACTTATAGACTATTATACTTACTTAATTTGTAAAATTGTAACTGAATGCTGCCCTAAAACATATTTAAGCAAATTTTCTAAGTCTCTCTGAAGAACTCTAGAAAGTTCTTTAAATTCCCGTGAATTCCTGTCTTCTAGAGCTGGAGTGTATTCTATACTAGTGAAGTTGACAATCACTCTGTAATAGCCTACAGGAAAATATATATAATTAATAAATGTTTTCAGATATCAAAAATTAATTTTTTCCAGTCAGTGTATACACATTACGTTTCAAAGGATTATTAATAGCTTTCAGGGAATAACGTAAGAGTTCATTTTGATGTTAGCCCGCAAACACATTTGTCTATTCTTTATAACAGGTCTGGTTCCAGTGATAATGAAAACAGTATCATGAGAAAAAAAAGTCACCTTTGAACCATGGTGAATACATTGTGTCTAAGCAGTAGTTTTAGTATTTATTGTTCTATCTATAATTCAGTAAAATATGACCAAGACAAGATCAGTTGAAGTTGTTACTAATTGAATCATCATCGAACAATACAATTTGGCTTTTTCAATAAATTCAAAACCAAAACAAAGAGAACCACTTATCTCAAGAGGTAAGCTTCACTACTTTACACTTCAGCATCTTATTACTGCACTCTTTCGATTTATGTAAAAAAAAAATATTTTTGTACCATATTAGAACCGACGATATGTTTTTAGGGCACTTAAGCCAATGTACATTTGGGGACCCAAGACAGATTGATACTCAGAGCTCTAGGTAGCTGTTATTAAGTTGTTTTGTTTGGGAATGCTGACAAATGCTCCAATAGCCCTTCCTTGTAATGGCCTTAATAGGCCAAACAGAATGTAAAACTTGCCCATGGGGGGTCAATGCCAACTCAATAGCATTTCCTGTAAAAACTAATACTGACAACTTTTGAGTAATATGATGGCTTAGAAAATTTATAATTTTAAATAACACCATGTCATTTGAAACTTTAAATTAAAATTTTTTGTAGCTTCTTGGTTTTCTGAAAAATAAAAGAAGTACTATTTGCTATTTCAAATAGCAAACAGGAGGGACACCAGACAGCTGCACTTGCAAAAAAAAAAATTATAAACATGATAAGGAAGCATATTCTAAAATAAAGATTATGGTCATAGATAATATGTTTATAAAATTTATTACTGTGTGCATCACTTATGGTGCTGGTTAAATTGGCAAACTTTTGATGTCAATGATGGCCTGGCCTTATTCATCATCTGCTAAGCCAAGTGGAAAACTGATATCTGTCAGTCAATCCAGTTGTTCCCGAAGAAACTTAAGAAAGTAACATTTTGTGTCATTGTAATTGTAATGTGCTATTTGAAAGAGCACAGTCATGAAAATACCGGAGTCGTTCTTACATTGTTGTTGGTGACTAGACAAAGACTTTCAGAGATGTTTTGGGGCCCAATGCCAAAGAACTTTAATACTTTATCACTGAATCTTAACAGTTCCCTCCCTTTTTTTATAACATTTGATCGGAATCAATAATGGGTTTAATTATAAAACCAATTGCGTTATTTTTACTAAAACTTAATAGTTTTACCGTCTTGTAGTCGCAGAGAATCAGTGCAAAAATATAGACAGTGGGGAGCATTCATTAATAGAAATTTAGGATACGCTTTAAATCAGACCCATATTTCTTACATTATACTTCATTTTATTAGAAAAAGGTTTTTAATTTTTCTTCTCATTTCATATATTTGTGATTTACAATTACAGGTAAGTATCATAAGGAAAATTTAATGAAAAACTATCTCAACCCACACCCATTAAACGAAACATTCAAAATGAAACAAGTTTTAAACCCATTTATATATCAATGGTTAAACCCATCTGTATCTATTACTAGGTAGCCGTTTAGCCTTTAGGCTCAGCATTCTTCGTTCATTTGTGGTGATGAACAATCGTGGAACTTTTAAAGATATCAAAATATAGCTGTCACGTATAAATAGTTAATTCAAATAAATTCATATAAAGAACAATAAGCTAAATATTTGTGAAAAGGGATGGTGACTTGTCGTAAAAAAAAACACTGGTGGGAAATTTTGTTTATTTTTTAAACTGCGATTTAGGCAGGGGTGGCCCACGTATGAGTTCTACGAGAGCCGCACTTTCTTGTCGTTGTTTTTTATAAAATAAAATATACTTTTAAGAGCCGCAGTCAATTTACTCATTTGCAGTCTCACAAAAAAAATCACCGAATATCCGGCTTTTGCCGCTGATTACATACAAATTCAGAAAAATAAAGCGCTGCTTAGGTGGCACCTTCTGGTTGCGTTGGGGGAGGTGGGGAAGTATTGGCGTAACTAATAATTGGCGAAGGGGAGTGTACGCCCCTGCGCCATTTATGCTAGTTACTTCACTGGACAGGGAATAGGGAAAGGGGCTATATCTAACATTATTTGCATGCAACGTAACGCCGTCCCTAAGGTCCTTTCTTGCGGATAGGAAATCTAAGCGAATGTCTAGGGCCCCCACTGTAAAAAGGGGGATGATAGGGACCCCACTGTAAAAATGGGAATGATAAAAGGGGGCCTTTCAAGTATTAAGTAAGCGGACCATCGGGGCAGATGGAGTGTAGAATTAATCTGTTTCTATAACCTCAGCATATAAAGGGATTGTGTGGTTAGCACAACGCCCAGCCGTCTTTACTTCCCCACCTTACGTCAGGTACTCATTTAAAGCTGGGTGGACTTGTGGGACGATTTTGCACCAAATTTCTCCTGGAAAAATTCCATGGACCTCACCGAGGATCGTACCCATGACTCTCAGGTCAACAGTCGAGTATCTACACCACTCGGCCATCCGTCCCACTTTCAAGCATTGGTTCTTATAAAATATTATGGGGAAAGGGATGGCTAGATTTAGATCTAGTGGTCAAGCACTATGGCATAGGGTCTCAAAATAACTCTGAAAGTGTCTGCCTAGAGTCACGAAGTATCTAAGAACGACTCCGGTATTTCCCGATAATAACATCAGTGTCTGAAACTAGCCCAGTCGTGAGCAAACTAAGGTTTAATCCGGCCCACCAGTCTGTTTAACTCGGCACAACACACGTTTCAGAGTGAAGCACAGCCCTTAGCCTTTTATGTTATGACGATTACATTTAATGAAGGTTAGTTCTTGTCCATCAGCTCTTGGTCCGGACAGCCGGTCAAATTTACGAACCAAATGTGGTCTACGACTCAAAAAGTTTGCCCGCCACTAGTCTAACCTAAATAACTACATCCATCGTCAACACCATTAGCACCGCGTCCTCCCCCCCCCCCCATCCCACCGCTTTACACAATTGTTGCTGTATGTTTTTGTCCATAGACATACTATAAAGCGTATCTCTATAGGTGTGTTCTTTAAAAAAAAATAAACTATCCAGTTGCTATCTAGACGGAGGCGTTCCGCACAGAACGGCACTTGGCCTATATTCACTTTTCAGCCCTTAAAACTACTGTTTATGGAACTGGTATAGGTAATTGTTGTTGTTGTTGTTGTCTCGGGTGTCATTAAAACTTAGCTACGCTACTGCGACTTGCTCAACTCTTAATTGAATTAAATCGACCACTTACGTGGGTAGTCGACAACCAAGGGCGCCTTTGCAGTGGACGTCGCAGTCCATGTCCACTGATCGGGATTCACTGCAGGTGTTTCCGACGTTCCGCCGCTTCCTTCCTCCGTCAGAACCGGCGTAGAGGATTGGTCCCCCAGATACAGATCCTCATCATCTGATAGGACCGCCGACCTCTTAACGATGTTGGGCTCGCTCTCTGTGTCCTCAAAATCAAAGTCTTGTACCTGAAAAATATGAATTGCATCGCTGGTTAACATCGCAGAATATCTATGGCTAGCTTACACATACTCATAGGCTATAACAGAAAGTGTAGCATCGCTAGTTAACATCGCAGATTATCCGTGGTAAGCTTACAATACTCATAGGCTATAACAGAAAGTGTAGCATCGCTGGTTAACATCGCAGATTATCCGTGGTAAGCTTACAATACTCATAGGCTATAACAGAAAGTGTAGCATCGCTGGTTAACATCGCAGATTATCCGTGGTAGCTTACACATACTCATAGGCTATAACAGAAAGTGTAGCATCGCTGGTTAACATCGCAGATTATCCGTGGTAGCTTACACATACTCATAGGCTATAACAGAAAGTGTAGCATCGCTGGTTAACATCGCAGATTATCCGTGGTAAGCTTACACATACTCATAGGCTATAACAGAAATGCAGGGCCGGCCTAACGAATCGCGGGGCCCAATTTAACGGATGCTTGCGAGAACCCTCTTCTAATTTTTTACAATAACTATTACTATAAAACTAGCTGTACCCTGCAAAACCTTTAGGCTTGACCGATAGGCTAGGTTATTTTTGGTTTCGGGCAGATCCGATTTTTTCATGAATGTATTTTAAACTGGAATACTGTTGTATTAGATCTTTACTTTCGATTTAACTTAGAGCCCAAATCGCTTATATATATATATATATATATATATATATATATATATATATATATATATATATATATATATTTAGGAGCCTAAGGCCGACCTTGACAGAAAAGCGTACGTGACTTGCAAAAAAAAAAAAAATCAAAGATATTTTTTTTTTGTCTTAAGCAGAGCTTTCTAAACCTCATCAAAGGCCCGCGGGAAAACAATGGTCCTTGGGGCACATCACCAAAAAGTACTATTATACTTAGGACTCGGACGAAAGTTACCCAAAATAATGAAATAATATGATCGATTAGTATTTAGTTCCTATACAGATTTTACTTTTAACCAGGGCAGGCCTTTCGAATGGCGGGGCCCAGTTTAACGGATGCTTGTGAGGCCCCTCTTCTAATTTTTTAAACCCTGGGACATGAGCCTTGGCTGAAAGTGGTATGCTGAATGTAAATTGCTGCCCCCCCCTCTGCAAGGTGCGAGGCCCATTTAGGATCAATCGGTCAAATAGGCCTAAGGTCGGCCCTGCTTTAAATATACAAAACTTCTTTAATAAAACACTCTACCCATCTGCTCTTGGCCCGGCCCTCCTGTCAAATTTAGGAGCCCAATTACTGGCCCCAATGTTACAAAAGATTGCCAACCCTATCTTTAGGCTGAGCCAGTCCCGTAGCCAGGTCAAAGTAAGCAGAGAGGCACCAATACCCAGCAAGGGGGCACCTTTACGTTTTCTTTATTTTTTCCTCTTTTTCTTCTTTGTTAAGCGGGGAAGGGGCACGGCCCCCAGTGCTACCCCCGGCTACGGAGCTGGGCTGAGCGAACAAATTCTCCGTCAAGTGAGCTTAGATAACGTTACGCACTAAAGTTTATTTTTCCTTTCACATTTGCGCACCGATATCTTTTGCCGCACAAACCCTCCATAAAATTATGGAAAGGAACATCGGATGTACTGACTTTTGTTACGATGAATAGTTTCCATTATGCACTCTTCAATGCGTCCAGTTATTTCTCTTGATTCTGCAAAACAGAGTAAATTGATCCAATGTTTTATAAATTATTTGTATTTTGTTTTTACATTAATTGGTGTTGATGTTGACAGTACAGCAGACCCCCCTGATCGATGTTTTCAATGTCTCACATTTTTTCAACCCTTTTTTTTTCTCTCTTTTCTCTTTTTTTATCCCCACAATCAGAGCTGTTCTTTTAAAAAAAAGTTCCACAAAGCCCTAAAGGGCCATCGGGGCAGATGACGTGTAGAATTCAACTGTTTCTATAACATATGAAGGGATTGTGTGGTTTGCACGACGCTCAGTCGCCTTTACTTCGTCAACTTAATTCAGGTACCCCATTTAAAGCTCTGCACCAAATTTCACCTTAAAAAAAAAATTCACCGAGGATTGAACCCAGGACTCTCACGTCAACAGCCAAGTATCTAAACCACTCGGCCATCCGTCCCACAGAACTGTTCTTAGGTGTTTTTTTTGGGGGGGGGGAGGGGGGGCTTTGCAGATAAATTGTAGAAAGTCCCTTGTTGGTGGTAGTGGGGGGCGTAGACAGTTGCCATAACAACAGGCTATCCATACGAATGGCTCTGTCCATAACATACATTTTATAATTGTTTGAACTTATTATCGTCTCGTGGAAATTTTTCATATGTTTATCTTTTTTAGTAAAATGTATTGGAAATATGAACAGAAAAAAATAAATAATTAAAAACCGACTACATTGAAATCTAGAAAGAGAACAAATCTGTTCAAGTCTGATAAATACATAAATGTAATCTTTTTATTTCTTGTAAGCATATGTAGGATGTACTTTGTGTTAACGACAGCATCGCTTTTATGTTTTAATTTATGTGTTGATAAAATAAAATATATGCTAAAAGTAGGTATAGATTCAATTTAGCCGACCCTTGCTGTGGGGTAAACTATTGCGTGAAAGATACAGTTAGATAAGTGAGTGGTGCCGTAAAGTGAGGCGAACACTTACGAAAATATGAAATATAAAGCAAAAAAAAAAAAACGTACAAACACACACACACACACACACAACACTTAGTCAACAAACACACCGTGTGTGAAAGTGACGGCAAAGTGGAGAGCACCCTTATGAAAATACGAAATATAAAACACAGAACACACACAGCACTTAGTCAACAAACACACTTAGTCAACACACACACACACACACCGTGCACCCTTAGGCACCCTTGCGAAAATATGACACATAAAGCACAAAAAATGCACAAACACGCAAACAGCACTTAGTTAGCGCACCCTTATGAAAATACGAAATATAAAACACAGAACACACACAGCGCTTAGTCAACACACACACTTAGTCAACACACACACACACACACACACCGTGCACCTTACGCACCCTTGCGAAAATATGACACATAAAGCACAAAAAACGCACAAACACGCAAACAGCACTTAGTCAACACACACACGCACACACTGTGTGGGAACGTGACGGCCAAGTGGAAGCGCACCCTTATGAAAATACGAAATATAAAACACAGAATACACACAGCGCTTAGTCAACACACACACTTAGTCAGCACACACACACACACCGTGCACCCTTACGCACCCTTGCGAAAATATGACACATAAAGCAAAAACGCACAAACACGCAAACAGCACTTAGTCAACACACACACACACACACACACTGTGTGGGAACGTGACGGCCAAGTGGAAGCGCACCCTTATGAAAATACGACATATAAAACACAGAACACACACAGCGCTTAGTCAACACACACACTTAGTCAACACACACAAACACACCGTGCACCCTTACGCACCCTTGCGAAAATATGACACATAAAGCACAAAAAACACACAAACACGCACACAGCACTTAGTCACACACTGTGTGGGAACGTGACGGCCAAGTGGAAGCGCACCCTTATGAAAATATGAAATGTAAAGCACAGGATACACACACACACACACACAACACTTAGTCAACACACACATATTGTGTGAACGTGAAATAATTTGATAATTGAATGGGTGCGAGCGATGATAGGAGCATCGTTAGATCATGGAGAAAATAATTGCATACACCTTGACATGCGTCATTAAGCGTCTGGGTTTTGGTATAGCTTCGGAGCGTCACAAGACGAGTCGTCATAAAAACGATTGTGAGAGGGCGGGGATGTGATATGTATGGTAGATGGGCAGCACAAGCAGTGAAAAAGTGAAAAGCTAGGTTTACTTTAGGGGGGGGGGGACTTTGAAGACTCGATTCAGGCTGAGGTACAGCACCTGAATGTTCACATATTATATAAAACGCGAAAATGATATTTTAAAAAAAAATAATTACCGTACACGCCAAAATATTATATTAAAAACTCCAGGACCTCTCCAGTCCTTTAATTATTATATAACAAGGAAAATTTTCTTTTATAATTATACTTCATTATTTTCATTTAAAATATCCTACAACTAAAATGGAGTTAGTTTGCAGACTTCAGCCATCGCCACTCCCTTCCCCGTGTCACCTTTATGCCTTATACAATATGCGAACACCCCCATAACTTTATGCGTTATAAAATATGTGAACACCCCCCATAACTTTATGAGTTATAAAATATGTGAACACCCCCATAACCAACAAAGATACTGAACTGTTCAATTAATGTTACACTACCACGACGTATTGAGGTGTTATGTGTGTAAGCGCACTGCCCAGCCAGCCGCCGAACCACCCTAACTAATGCCTTGTACTTGTTGTACGCTAAATGAACGATGGTAGGTATCAAGTCACTATAAGCGACACATCCCTAATAATTATGCATAAAATAAACCAAAAAAAAAATTAAAATAAAAGTTAAAAAAACATACATAAGAATAAAATAATCTTCATGGATTCATCATATAAAAAAACAAACAAACAAAAAACAAACAATTTGACATTTCCACTTATAGTGTGTTTGCGTGTGTTTACAGCTCAAATGTTTACACGTTCTCCTTGCTATTGGTCGAAAATTCGAAGCGAGAACGTAAGTAGCGCTGAGGAATTATCTTGTGTACGTAGTTTGCAGAAATGTATTTTCTACATTTTCTCCTTCTTGGATATAAATAGATCTGATATTTATTTGTTTAGTTTTATCGTTAATTTTTATGAAAGACGTGAGAAGTGGAGTGAACTTGTGATGTTTTTCATGTAATCGACAACACAAGATAAATAATCGGATAAAAAAATAACAGGAGGGCCTACCTATGGTGAAACATTATTCGGTATTCTGATTTTATTGGGTATGTTATAAGAATTCGGTATGTTGATTGGTATCGATATGTGGAATGGTATCGATATGCTGAATGGTATCGATATGCTGAATGGTATCGATATGCTGAATGGTATCGATATGTGGAATGGTATCGATATGCTGAATGGTATTGATATGCTGAATGGTATCGATATGTGGAATGGGATCGATATATTCAGTTCATTCAGTAAAATGAATCGTTAAAAAAGAATTGACTAGCTTTTATGATTGGTTTGTTATGAGTTGCTGATTTACCTTTAAGACGTTACCGATATAATTTTATGTTCACTGTTTGGTTGTATTATTCACTGGTCAATAAATGATTATTATTTTTAAACCCTCCTTAACGAGGGGAGAGAGAGAGAGAGAGAGAGAGAGAGAGAGAGAGAGAGATAAAGAGAAAGAGAGAGAGAGAAAGAGAGAGAGAAAGAGAGAGAAAGAGAGAGAGAGAGAGAGAAAGAGAGAGTAAGAGAGAGAAAGAGAGATATAGGGATAGAGATGGAGAGAGAAAGAGAGAGAGAGAGAGAGAAGAGAGAGAGAGAGAGAGAGAGAGAGAGAGAGAGAGAGAGAGAGAGAGAGAATGAGAACGTTCCTGTGTTTTCTACATTCGATAGTCAGACCTGTCTGTGTCGATTTCTCTCGCCGGATAGGAAAAAAAATTAAATTGTTTCACTAGTGAAGACAAAAGGTGAACGACACTGTATATGTAAGCATTTGAATCTATCGCATACATTGATTGATAGAGAGACAGACAGGCAGGCAGGCAGACATATAGATATATTGAAAGATGGATTAATAGATAGATAGATAGATAGATAGATAGATAGATAGATAGATAGATAGATAGATAGATAGATAGATAGATAGATAGATAGATAGATAGATAGATAGATAGATAGATAGTGGGGGGGGGGAAAGAGGGGGGGGGGGCTCGTGTGAATTTTCGACTTGGCCGACACTTCCTTACCATCAGCCAGTATCGGAATTCTCACTACTCTAGTGCTATTACCAGGGAAAAGTGTGGCATTGTCAGGTTATTCCTGTGGGGCCGATAAGGCTAGTTACTCTACTGATTTATACACTACCAAGCTGTCTGCCTTGTGATGGGTACGTTTCAATATAGTCTAACTGACAGACCCTACAACAATCAAAGGGTGTAATAATAATAGAGTTACTTTTGACTGTCGTTGATGGACTGACCATACAAAAAGTATTGAATATATAGGTCTGTATTGAGTTAGGTAGACATAATAGTGTAACTTTGGCAAAGTAAAAATGTATTCGTTGTAGTTGTTTTCAAATGTATCCAAATTTAAATACGCCTTACAAAAAAAAAACTCCACATGATAAGCATAATAATATTAAAAATGCTTGCACAAATATAATAACAATGGCGAACAATAAGAATTCCGACCGACAATTAATGAAAATAGGGCCTATTTGCAAACAAATTAGAACATTAAAACATGATACGAAACAAAAGATATTTGCTTTCAATTACTAAATATAAATAAATAATAAAAATAGCACACCGATCAAATATTGTTTATATTTATTTATATTTTATTTTTGGTTATCAGGTTTCTTGTCTTAACGCGTAGATTCGATTGGCGATAACTGATGTAATATTTAAATTTCATACTTTATGAGTGGTTGTGATCACGAATTGCGTCACGACTTTTTGGGAAAGGGATGTCGAAGTGCGAAGTCGTAAAAGATGACGAAGTGTATCGGGGTAGGCGGGTCAAAAATGAAGGGGAAAAAAAGCATATCGTAATAAGTGAACGGCCCCTTTAAGGGCACTGTCATGCTGCATTGCCAGGGGGACATAATGCTCGAATACAAATAGGTATGTCTGTAAATGCAAGGGTTATATCTGTCCAAATCGCTTGTTAGTAATTTTCTAAACAATTGTTTTGTTACTGGGATTTGGGATTCGCCATGATTAGATTTAGGGCACAATGTTCGAAATACAAATGCATCCACGTTGGACAGTCAAGCAGCAGATCAAAGGTCTGCTGACTTATACTGGTAACAAACCACCTTGGCTTGAGAGCTGAGTGTAATTCTTTATCTATTATACATTTCCTCGATATAAAACCCTGTGCTCTAATATATTTTAAAAATACGCTCTTAACATCAAGCCCGATGTAGTATTTAGGCCAGGGGTGGGCAAACGTTTTGACTCGCGCACCACATTGGGCTCGTAAATTTGACTGGCGGGCCGGACCATGGGCAGTGTGATGAGGGTATTGACCTGAAATGACATAAACTAAATGTCAATGTCATAACACGTAAAAAAGGCGTAATGCTGTGCTTCTATCTGAAACAAGTGACAGGCCGGATTAAACTGTTCGGCCGGCCGAGGTTTGCCTTTGGCTGATTAAGCCATCTTTGCTTACAGCGACCAGATTAAACCTGGATGCATATTCATTTGAGGATGGTGAACTCTTGTTTGAAATTACAGATGCTGATAACAGTGCCGGCCTTACGAATTGCGGGGCCCAATTTAAACGGATGCTTGCGAGGCCCCCTTATAATGTTAATTACGGGGCCTATCCTGGTGCGGGGCCCAATTCGGAGCAATCGGTCAAACCGGTCCATGGCCGGCCCTAGCTGCTAAGCAGCCGGTACTTTTACAAGTTTCGATTAAACAAATGACCCATTTTTTTGGACGAACTTAATTCCCTGGGCGGCCCATTTGTTAATGACCTGAAATGCGGATGGGCGAGGGCGGGATGGGACGGGATGTGAGAAGTGAGAGAGTAAATGAAAGGTGGAATTTCCCAGAAGTTCACATTACCTTAATTTACCTTTCTATCAGCGTGAGTCACAGCCCCTCTCCACCCCCCCATTTCACCACCCCCAACATTTACCCGTCTAATGAAAAAAAAAATAAAAAATTATCCGGACGAGTGGAATGTGAACGCAGACAGTTTATGCTCATCTATCCAGGGGCGTGGATTGATTGCAGTGGGTCCTAAGAGACCGGTTGAATGGGGGGGGGGGAGGTGAAGGGAAATTATGTTTGTCTGCTATTATAATTAATTAATTTTTTTTAAAAATCTAATAACTTACATAGCTGGGACTTGTAACCATGACCTGAAATATCCAATGGTTCTCCTCACCTGATATCGAACCAGGGACAGTCGAGCGCTTTACCACACGACCATCCGCCCCCCCCCCCCCATTAGCGCTAGTAAAGGCATACTCTACTTTTAGCAAGAGGCATAACTTGGGATTGGGAAGGGGGCGGGGTCCAATTCAAAAGTCTCCCCTGGCCCCAGCTTGAGGGGGGCCCCCAAACATTTTCTTTACATTAAATATTATGTACATTATTTCATGTCATGATGCCGAATGTCAAAATGCAGGGGCCCCCAAAATCCCTAGGTTCGACACTGCTTTTAGCGTATTAATAAGTAGTCGAAACATAACAATACCTGAAAAAGTAACCTGAGGCCCAACTACATTTCTCCCATGCGGGCTCCGCATCCAATAAGGCCGGCCCTTTAAATATATATATATGTACTGTTTATTTACAGGACAACTTTTTTTAGTTTCTGTGCTGTTGTTGTTATTTTTTTTTCTTAATTAAAGAAATTCGGCTTAATAAATAATCACAAATAAAACCTGTTTAAATGATGTTTGTGTATAGAAAGTTTTTTTTTTTAGCTCAGCAAGTGTTGTAGATTAATTTAGTATAAGATCAAATGACCTGTAAAATGAAATTCGATGTACGAGCAAAATGGTGTCAAGTCTTTGTGTGCCGCTCCCTAATTAGAAGAGAGTTATGATTCAACTCTTTAATCAAATGAATATTTCATATTCACCTCATCCCTCCCTCTCTAAGTTCGGAAAGGGGGTGGGGGAAACCGTTTGTGTTTTTCTATCGACAATTTAGTCAAAATAAAATAAACATGTTTTTTCACAAAACGGCAAAAAATATTTGAAAAAATTCTTAAATTATAGAAAAAAATGTCCAGACATATGTAAACAACGTCTTCACCCAACTGATACCTAATCCTTATATGTGAAGAAAACAAAATAAGTTTTTTTATTTTTAGACATTGGCGATTTATTATTACTAACTTCTTTTCACTGCTAGGCTCAGGTTATATCAGGTCAGCAGGCCCTAAATAAAACACTGAGATAAAAAAAAAAATTCATGTATCAGACAGTGACGGATTAGCCTAGTTAGTAACAGCGTAAGTAGCGTGGACGGATGGGTGTGCGGTAAAAACGCTCGACTGTCTATTTGAAAATCCCGGGTTCGATATCCTGTGAGGACCAATTGATATTTTAGGTCATGGGGAAAGTTCCCGCTATATCTCCCGTGGTTCTTCTGAGGCCATTGCTCTTTTGACCTATGACTCGCGGGCCTCATTAGGCTCTTAGTTTATAACCGACGGGCCGGACCAAGGGCAGATGGATGGACAATGAACTAATACAACTTGGAAGTAAACGTAAATGGCTAGTGATGTGCTTCACCCTGAAACGAATGGCTTACCGCAGGCCAAACTAAACAGTTCGGCGGGGCGTGTTCAACAGTTGGGTGGGCCGTGTTCAACAGTTCGGCGGGCCGTGTTCAACAGTTCGGCGGGCCGTGTTCAACAGTTCGGCGGGCCGGATTCGACCCGCGGGCCCTCTGTTTGCCCATGGCTGGTCTGGAATGTAAACATTGAGTGTGTTTTACTTTAATTTCATTGATGAATGAAATGGTATAAACCTATTGTGTACGTCTGAATAGATTCTTTGAAAGGAAATGATGTTATCCTTGTAACAACGTAAAGGATTTTTGTTTTTCGTGGTCCTCGCCATGACAGTGGCATCAGTAACAATGGTGCCTATTTAGGCTGTCGAGCCAAAGGAAGAAAAAGTTAAGGAAGAAGAAAATAAGGGAGAAAATATGTGAAAGAAGAAGATAAGGAAGAAGAAAATAAGGAAGAAGAAGATTTAAAAAATGATGAACGGGAAATGAACACGTACGAGTTAAGTTTACTTTATTCGGGGCCCACCAGATGTTCCTCCTTCACACTGCGCGCGAGCCCTGAGCCCCCCCCCCTTCCTTTATATCTGCCACTGCATGAGATTAAAGTGAAGTCAAAATTTTTGGATTGGCAACGCAATCTGTGTTGGTAATAAAAACGTAATTGCTCTCATCTTCTTACGAGGCACGTTCAACCTTCTGTCTGGAAATGTAACCATCAAAATAAAGGATGGCGTTCAATTTTTTTTAATATTAACAATCAGTGGTTCTAAAATGTGTACGCTTTGTGACTCATATATGACTGTGACTATGACAACTGGTTAGCCACACATGATTTAAGGAATAGATTAATAGTATCCTTAATAAAATTTTGTTATGATTTTCTGCTTTTACTTGGCAGATTTATAAAATATCAGTTATATAACATTTAGATTAGGAGCGTTCATTGTGCACACATATATTCTAAGCGTTCATTGTGCACACATAGATTGTAAACGTTCATTGTGCACACATAGTTTATAAGCGGTCATTGTGCACACATAGATTCTAAGCGGTCATTGTGCACACATAGATTCTAAGCGTTCATTGTGCACAAATAGATTATAAGCATTTATTGTGCACACATATATTCTAAGCGTTCATTGTGCACACATAGATTCTAAGCGTTCATTGTGCACAAATAGATTCTAAGCATTCATTGTGCACACATAGATTGTAAACGTTCATTGTGCACACATAGATTCTAAGCGGTCATTGTGCACACATAGATTCTAAGCGTTCATTGTGCACACATATATTCTAAGCGTTCATTGTGCACACATAGATTGTAAACGTTCATTGTGCACAAATAGATTCTAAGCATTCATTGTGCACACATAGATTCTCGATCAGTAATTTATAAATTTAAATTTTTGTCCCGAAAATTCATTCGCGACCCACCGGTTTGAGAACTTTCGCCCGAAATGACACTTTAAAAACACTAAACCGACAATTGGCCATTCAAACACACAAGTGATTGTCACTTCAGATCTCTTTACCAACCAATCCTGGGATTGCTGACAACAGAAAATAGTAAACAAAACGTCCAGTGTAAGTATCTCTCTCTATACATATATAAATACAGTAGCGCGTGGGTACAGGATGAGTACATGATTCCATCCAATGATACGATAAAAAGGAGGGGGAGATGTAGGAGGGGTGAGCAGAGAGGGGGGTGAACTCAAACTAAGCTTCATTGTCCTGCAGTGGTCTAAAATAAACAAAGCTTGGTGTCTGTGTTTGTGTGAGCGAGTTGTGTATGTGTGTGTGTGTGAACAGAGAGTAGGCGTATGTGTTATGGGGGGAAACAAAACAATAACGGCGGCTTTGGTGGGAAACAGGACAGGACAGAATTGTTTATCTAGTGGACGTGGCAGATCTATCGTTGGCAGTTGGTCAACATGGGGGTGTGAGGGCGAAGATATTCTGGACACATTACATTGTCTTCCGATGACCAGTCTACTTGGCGATTAGCTTATCAGGCATTTACCCATTATACATTTCCAAGAAGTCTTGATTTTTAACTAGACTTAGTTACAATACACTTTACTGTCTACGATATTCAATAATACAGTGTATTGTACTTAGATACAATACACTGTACTGTTTAATATCGTAGACGGTTACAGCCACAACATTAATGTTCGACACATTTTGGGTTCATTTTCCTAAAAGAGAATTATCACTCGGATGTCAATTAAACAAATGCAATTGGGCTGTTAATTGTGGCACTCTCTGGTTCCGTTAGCAGACGGTGAACCGGAAACCGGTTGTATCTAGGTCGTGAGTCCAATTGATGTGGTTAAGGGTTCACGGTTCGAGCCCCAGCGAAGCAAGACCGTCACGATTATCATTGGCTGTGAGCAAGACCAGTTACCAATGGTCCCGTGTGGTGGGAGTTGAGTCCGTGAGCGTAAGCTACGAGTTTTCGTCATAGTGAAGCCAGCCTCATCTCCTCGCTGTAGACTCTTGGGAATGAGAGTAAGACAAAATCCACATCAGATGAAACTCGCACATTAATACAAAAAAAAAATTAAAGTCCATTATATAGGTACTAGCTGTACCCTGTATAACTTTTGCATATAGTTATATATCCTTAGGCTTGATCGGTAAGCTAGGTTATTGTTATATCATTTATTTTTGTTGCATGCATGCCTTGTAATTGCAAATTCATGGTTTAAACAAAACCCTGCAAGTTTCGAACCTTAAATGTTTTTATTTTACCTGGTCAAGCGTGTAGTTGTAGGGTGATTTTCTTTCCGGGAGCTTTTGTCCGATTTCATTTTCAACCTTAAGCATTGGGTTCAAAACTATTTTCTCAAATTTTAACGAAACAAAAATAAATTAAAAGCAAAGAGTAAATAGGGGGAAAACAGCAACAACACATTCAATGTGCATTAATTTGATAAGGGCCCATCGGGGCAGATGAAGTGTAGAATTCATTTGTTTCAGTTGCCTCGGTATATAAAGGGATTTTGTGGTTCGAACCTAGGACTCTCCGGTTGACAGTCGAGTGTTCGACACTACACGACCATCCGCCACCTAAATATAAGGAAAATGATTAAATATGTAATAATGACTGCCGAGTGTTATCTGCAACAACAAATATAATATTAAAAAAACAACAACATTGAATAACATATTTAGATTTCTGTCTATTGAGATTTCTGTCTATTGAGATTTCTGTCTATTGAGATTTCTGTCTATTGAGATTTCTGTCTATTGAGATTTCTGACAACGATTCCAATGGTCAACCCTTTTATTTTAAAACTCTCCCGTTATAGTACTGTATCTTTGGTGGTAAAAAGAAATGACTGGTTGCCGCATAGACATATTTACACTTTTTTTTTGTGCTTACGGGCACGCTGGAAAGGGGAAGGAGGGGAGAGGCACATGGTTGTGGGTTGCATAATATTACTTTTACCCTGGGCGTAAACCCTCCAACCACCCTCTCTTTGCTCAACCTTTACCCATACTCCTTCCCACCACCCCTAATCAAACAGGTCAAACGTCTTCCACCTCGCCTCCCTCCCCCAATCCCCCCCCCCCTCCACCTTTTTCTCGCTCTTAGGTTCCTTTGGTATTCCATTGCCTGAACTTTAACCTCTTGACCCAGTTACTTCGAGTATATAAAAAAAAATTCAGCGGCGTCGCTGAAGGTGGGGAGAGATGAGTCACTTTTATTTATAACATGTGATCTTGATTTAGACTCTTTCTGACTCTCTTTATTTCCTCTTCTCTCTCTGTCGCTCTCTCTCTCTCTCTCTCTCTCTCTTCTTCTTCTTCTTCTTCTTCTGTTTTCTCACCTATATCTCTCATTGCATAATCTGTGTAATTAAATTAACTTTCAATGAACTACAACTACCACCCCTACCCACCCCTCTAGTGACACGTAAACATACAAAAAAACCCACACATATAGATTGATAAACAGATCAATAAAATATTTGTAGACTCGCGTAACCCTGCAAAAACCTTTGCATGGAGTTATATCCCCTTAGGCTTGATCGGCATGCTAGGTTATTTTTGGTTTCGGGCAGATCCGATTTTTTTCATGATTGTATTTTAAACTGGAATACTGTTGTATTCATTCTTTACTTTTGATTTAACGCAGAACCCAAATCGCTTTTTTATTATTAGATTATTTAAACATACAGAATATTTGTTTTGATGACATTTATTTTTCGAATGATTGACATATAGCGAAGACATTGTAGATTTTTAATATGGTATATTGCAAATAAGCTTTCCTTGGCTTTATCATTGTGGGTCGAAAGGATAGATAACAGACTTCATCATCTTGAGTCTCTTTGTTTAAATCCACTTTAATTTTGATGTATTGTACAAAGTCAAAATATTACATTTCAAATCAAAAGTGGTGGTTTTGTCCTTTGAAATACAGCAGTAACTATGAAATAGATTTCAAGTTTGACATGACCTACCTGAAAACTGTTCCCGACCCTCCGGTGCGTCGCGACAAACACTTTGAGAATCATACTAATATGTATATATAATAACGGTGTGTGGTTTTTTTATATGTTTACGTGTCACTAGAGGGGTGGGTAGGGGTGGTAGTTGTAGTTCATTGAAAGTAAATTTAATTACACAGAGAATGCAATGAGAGATATAGGTGAGAAAACAGAAGAAGAAAAAGAAGAAGAAGAAGAAGAAGAAGAAGAAGAAGAAGAGAGAGAGAGAGAGAGAGAGAGAGAGAGAGAGAGAATGCAATGAGAGATATAGGTGAGAAAACAGAAGAAGAAAAAGAAGAAGAAGAAGAAGAAGAGAGAGAGAGAGAGAGAGAGAGAGAGAGAGAAGAGAGAGAGAGAGAGAGAGAGCGACAGAGAGAGAAGAGGAAATAAAGAGAGTCAGAAAGAGTCTAAATCAAGATCACATGTTATAAATAAAAGTGACTCATCTCTCCCCACCTTCAGCGACGCCGCTGAATTTTTTTTTATATACTCGAAGTAACTGGGTCAAGAGGTTAAAGTTCAGGCAATGGAATACCAAAGGAACCTAAGAGCGAGAAAAAGGTGGAGGGGGGGGGAGGGATTGGGGGAGGGAGGCGAGGTGGAAGACGTTTGACCTGTTTGATTAGGGGTGGTGGGAAGGAGTATGAGTAAAGGTTGAGCAAAGAGAGGGTGGTTGGAGGGTTTACGCCCAGGGTAAAAGTAATATTATGCAACCCACAACCATGTGCCTCTCCCCTCCTTCCCCTTTCCAGCGTGCCCGTAAGCACAAAAAAAAAGTGTAAATATGTCTATGCGGCAACCAGTCATTTCGTTTTAATCATCAAAGATACACTACTATAACGGGAGAGTTTTAAAATAAAAGAGTTGACCATTGGAATCGTTGTCAGAAATCTCAATAGACAGAGATCTCAATAGACAGAAATCTCAATAGACAGAAATCTCAATAGACAGAAATCTCAATAGACAGAAATCTAAATATGTTATTCAATGTTGTTGTTTTTTTAATATTATATTTGTTGTTGCAGATAACACTCGGCAGTCATTATTACATATTTAATCATTTTCCTTATATTTAGGTGACGGATGGTCGTGTAGTGTCGAACACTCGACTGTCTACCGGAGAGTCCTAGGTTCGAACCACAAAATCCCTTTATATACCGAGGCAACTGAAACAAATGAATTCTACACTTCATCTGCCCCGATGGGCCCTTATCAAATTAATGCACATTGAATGTGTTGTTGCTGTTTTCCCCCTATTTACTCTTTGCTTTTAATTTATTTTTGTTTCGTTAAAATTTGAGCAAATAGTTTTGAACCCAATGCTTAAGGTTGAAAATGAAATCGGACAAAAGCTCCCGGAAAGAAAATCACCCTACAACTACACGCTTGACCAGGTAAAATAAAAACGTTTAAGGTTCGAAACTTGCAGGGTTTTGTTTAAACCATGAATTTGCAATTACAAGGCATGCATGCAACAAAAATAAATGATATAAAAATACTACGTGTAAAAAAACTGAAATTACTGGGAGGCGCTAGTGGCAATTTAAAAGTTAAAAGTTTGGACTTAAGACTCTCAGACCAGCTAAGTCCTTAGTAAAATATGGGATTGTGGGGTCAGATTGAATTATGAAATCAACCTTCCGCTAAGCTGATGTCAAGTAAATAGCACTTCTTAGGTACTTGACATGGCAATGCATCAAAACAAGTGCTATCGTTTTCAATTGGGTTTTTCCCTTTTTACTTGCGTATAGCGCCGGGGCTATCTTTTTAAAAACACGAACGGGAGTCCTATAATACGAAACGCAAATAATAATGGGAAACATTCACAGATATCAGCACATGGAAATAGATCTAGTGCCTTATAAATATAGTTATAATCAGGGCCGGATATAGACTTGATAAAGGCCTAGGCTATTTGAGATATGAGGCCCTTTATCAGTCCATACATTATATGTCAGTGCCAAATATTTAAGTATATGTGACAATCGCTCACTTGGAGATTTATTTGTGGGCCTCTAAGAAAGTGGGGGCCCTAAGCTATAGCTTGTTTAACCTATACGTAAATCCTGCACTGGGTGTAATAGTTATCAATGCTAGTTCAAAACAAATATGTTCTAAATAAATTTTAGGATTGCAATTGTGTGTTTGTAATCTTAAGATATATTCAATTAGTTTAATTCATGTGGATCTGAGAACAGCGGGAACTCGTTCTGGCTAATTTAATTTTATCAGCAATATATTTCAAAAATGCTTACCGGGATTTTGCCCTGGGTAGGGCAAAATTGGGAAGAAGGAACGCACAAGAATACGGGGCAGGTGCCTGATACTATTTAAATCATTCATAATTCATTATGTAGAGTCTTATGGCATCAATCACTTGTGATATTTAGACGAACACAAATAAGAAAAAAGGCTTTGAGACGTATGGATTTGACCTTTTATTTTAAAATCTGTGACAGACAGACAAAGGAGGGAAAGGCGCAAAAGGAGAGCACTAGGGCAAAGGTCAGTAGCTACACTTCAGCTTTGTAAGAGATAAGCAGAATAAACTATTCCCTTATAACCTCGAGTATACATTGTCAAAAAAGCTTAATTCCACAAGATAAAGTTTCGAACAGTCCTTTGCTAGGTAAACTTACAGTTTGTTCATAAACGTTAAAAACACCAAAATTGTATTGGTAGGTTAGCGGTTGTTGATGCTGAAGGACCATGAAAGGAAATCTCTGTAAAAGAACTAAAAGATTATCTTGTAAAACGTTGAAACCAAGCAATGTCAATACAAATTTTCTAGATAAGAAGTGGAGGGGGTGGTGGTGGTAAATCTGCAGTACGGGATCTTTCGGGGGAGGGGGAAATCTACAGGTAGGGATATGGCGGGGGGGGGGGGAGGAGGGGGGAAACCCACAGGTAGGGATCTTGCGGGGGACGGGGGAAATCTACAGGTAGGGATCTTGCGGGGGGGGGGAATTTACAGGTAGGGATCTTGCGGGGGAGGGGGGAAATCTACAGTTTGGGATCTTGCGGTGGAGGGGGGAAATCTACAGTTTGGGATCTTGCGGTGGAGGGGGGAAATCTGCTACAGGTAGGGATCTTGCGATGGAGGGGGGAATCTACAGTTTGGGATCTTGGACAGGTAAATATTTCCACTTGGGGGGATGGGGCGGGAGGGGGTGTAGACTTGGCACAAACCTTATCAAAACACAGAGGTTTGCAGAACTTGAGTGACTCTGGACCCAAAGTTTTCAGTCATTTTAGTTCGGGGCCCATAAAAAGTGTTCAAAATGACATCTTCTCTGCACTACCTGGGGGGGGGGGCTGTTTGATTGCAGTGTCTTGAAAAAATGTAAAATTTGCCCACAGTACTTCATGCGGAACGATAAAATACCCCATTGAGTACAAAAGATGGTTTGGATTGGAAAATGAGTGCTTTTGAATAATCATATAATAAAATTTAAATTTTTTACTGATTTACACAAAAAATAAAGATTCCAGACAGTGACCCCTTAATCAATAGTGCGGAGAGGGGGGGTTAATCAACAGCATAGTGTTCCCATCCATAAAAAAACGGCTCTGCCTCTACCCTTATGATTCCAATTATACTAGAAATATGTAAACATACTTCATATGTCCTCGGTTCGAACTTGGCTTTGGAGCTCGCTAGACCAAATAAATGTTAAATCCGCTATATTTTTTTTTCTCTAAGCAGATGTAGGCCCATGTATGTGTTAACCCCATCCCCACCCCATCTGCCCTGGTTCCGGTGTGCTAAGCAGCCATTCTGTAAACAAAAGTTTCCTGCCTACATACACAACAGAAAATGTTCATATTTCACAATAAAACCATCTGGCAGAGTCGGTGCCCCCCTAAATACACGTAGTTTGGCGCGGGAATTCCCATAGACAAAAAAAAAAATCTATTTCCTGCTCTTGTGTAACGTGCATATCCTTCAGTTCTGCAACATCTGCAATGGAAGTCACAGTTGGCAGCACAGAGCGTTGAAGTAACTAAATGATACTGTTAGACAATAAAATAAAGCTGTTTGTCTACTTGTGTACTTACAGGCTTTTACCTTCTGACAAAAGTATATATATATATATATATATATATATATATATATATATATATATATATATATATATTATTACCATTTTATAAATGGTAATAAATGTAATAATACAGAAAATAATAATTATTATTATTTCCTTTAAAATGGCATGCTCCGAGTAATGTACACCGGCTGTTTCCCACACCAGCACTCTCCTCAGTCCTGGCCTACATTCCCACAATGCTATTTGTTGAATTTTATTATAAAATTTTCTCGAGCATTTCTACTTTGGATGTATGGTGCCGTTTTCACTAATTAGGTAAAGCCTTCGGTGAGGGTGGGGGGGGGGGGGTGAAATAGACTGTACAGATGATTAATAGAGAATGGTAGAAAAAAAAACGTAACGCTGGGGATAAGGCCACAAAATCAATTTTAAAAGCGTTACGTATCAGTGAATGGACCACTAAACTTCAGACATCCAACATCACAGGCGAACAAAAAAAAAAAAATAAATGTATTTAATAGCATCTACCATTTTTATCAATTTTTAAGTTTGTGTGTGTGTGTGGGGGGGGTGGTTATAGTAGCGTGTAACTAGCGTTTAGCGAAGCCATGGGGCGGACTCCTGGCAGTAACGTTAGCTGGCCAAGTACGTTTCGATGCTAATGCCAACCAATGTTAGCGGCAAAGTTCCTGTAAAAATGCAGAACTATGATGGCGGCTGAATACGTTCACGCTAGACCACCCCCCCCTCCCCGGTGTTACGCGAAGAGATTGCTGGGGGGTGGGGGGTGGGTGGTCCGCGCTGCACCGGGCAGAAAACATTGGGTAATCATCTCAGCGGATAAAGAGAAAACAATGAAATGAGGGGTAAAAAAAACATGACCTTAAAAAACAATAACAGCAACTTTTTTTTTTTAGTAGGGGCACTCAGTATTACGAAAATAAAAAAGGGGTACACACATGTCAGAGGGGTGGGGTACCTAGGGTGGGGGAGGGGGGTCGAAATACGAAAGTTCCCCCGGACCCCAGCTTGAAGGGGGGTCCGCAACAATTTTCTGTACATTAAATATTAAGTACATTATCTCATGTCATGTTGTCGAATGTCAAAATGCAGGGGCCCCCAAAGAGGCCAAGCACCCCTTCGGGCCCCCAAATCCATAGGTTTGGCACAGACACATATAGAAAGTTTGGGAAAACACTGAACAAAAGGTACAAACATGGGAACCCCCCCCCCTTCCCAGATTACAGTTTTTAACAATCAGTTATTTTCAAAACTAAAAAAAACACAAAGTTTCTCGCGAGGTCGAGGGTTCAAAAGGTCAGTCAGTTCCAAATAAAACACGGAACTTTAATTAACAGGAGGATTCGGAACTTTGATAAAAACCAACCGTTGAAAACGATAAATTAAACAGTTCCCCCCCCCCCTTATGCTGATATGGGATCACGACTGTGAATGTAATATTTTGCCATCTTTGCTTGAGATTTTACGTTCAGAAAGAGAACAGAGAAGACAAAAAAAAAATAGCAGCAGCAGCCCACACTGACCTCTGGTTGAAATGTCTAGACAACACGTTGTTATCCAACACCACGGTCTGAGTTATCAGGCGTTTGTTTAACCGTTTCATACGCCCACAGAGCTGGATAGGCAAACTCAGCGTCTTCCAAGTCTCCCCACCCACCCACCACCTTCCTCCAATGTTAAAAGGGGGCGGTGAGGGGGGGGGCGCTCTTCTGATTGGGACTTTTTGATCTTCCGTTAACCAATGCAAATTTAAAGTTCAATCTGTGCGTTGTTTAAATGTACACAATTCATAAACCATCGTGTAACTCGAGACCGCGCCATCAACAGCCCCGCCCACAAGGAAATGTTTTCTGAGCACTTACATTGGGGGGGGGGGCCCGAACGAAAAAAAAATCGCTGAAAAGTTTTGGGCTTAGAAGATAGCAGACGTTATACATTGTCGACTTTTAGTGCCGCCATAAAATATGTTTGTGACTTGTGGGCGACAATGTTGTGGGGGGGGGGGAGAGGTGACAGAGTGGGGGATCTTTTTTTCTGATATTTGCAGATATCCTTTGACTCGACGTCTTTCTGGATACAACTTCTATGTACTTTTTTTTTTTGTTTGTTTTTGTTAATTCTGCGGAATGGGAAGATCAAGGGGATGCTGTGGAAGTAAACGGTAGCACCGAAGGGTGTAGTGCGGGATGTGCGGCAGAACAGGGCACCGAAATCTGAAGAGGAGTGGGGGTGGGGGGGGGGGGGCTTCGAAATGGCTCTATTGAATATTTTTTTTTTTTTTTTACCAATTTCATTATAGTAGTAGGGCGCCAAGAAATGAAATTTGACTCGCACTGGCCGACACATTAGACAGCTAGTGGGAGTCTGGATGTAAACAGATCCTCCTTTACCTCTCATGTAGTCAGTAACGCCGAGGGGGGAGGGCGGAGGGGGGCAAATGCCCAGGGGCCCGGCGAGTTTTAGGGGTCCGTCTGAGCTGGCCAATCAACTTTTGAAAATATTATTATTAGCATGGGGGGGGGGCGTAACAGCCCTGCCCAGGGGCCCGAAATTTCTGTCGGTGGGCCTCTCATATAGTAAGGAGAGTTGTTTGTCTGTTTGTTTGTCCTAGTTCGTGACCTATTTGCACGTAGTTCAAAATTTGTCTTTTTCTACATCCCGTTCACACACTGTTGCAAATGTTTGAACAATAATTGTAAATTTTTTTTTATGTCTGTATTTTCCGTCAGTGCGTTTGTTACACTCCCGCCAACACCCTCTCCTCCTTTCCACTATTTTTTTTTCAAGAGAGGTGTCACGGTCTCTGATCTCTTATACAGTTATGTAGAAAAAAGGCCTTGAAGGGGAGGGAGGGGGCATTGGCACTGAGGGTATAAGGATACAAAGGGCTCACAACACGCACCCTTTCGACGAACCTTCTATTTTTTAAGGCCTGCTTTTAAAAAAAAAAAACACTTTTCTTACACGTCACTGCCAGTTCTATCTTAAGAACGGTTTATTTCAATCCATTCCAATATACTCACATATGGTAACGGATAGCGATGATGAGGTGAATGAGGAGGGGGGGGGTGAGAGGGGGGATGTATGTTTTAAGACAGACACATAAAGAAAGGTATGTTAGATTTATGTAATGTACTCCATAGAAACTTGGTCTCTTCGCATCTAACGAAAAAAAAATGGCCCAAAGTCCGACGACAGAATGCAGAAGTAGCATTCTAGTGACCCAAATACTTAAAATAAATATCTCTATCTATCTATCTATCTATCTATCTATCTATCTATCTATCTATCTATCTATCTATCTATCTATCTATCTATCTATCTATCTATCTATCTATCTATCTATCTATCTATCTATCTATATATATATATATATATATATATATATATATATATATATGGAATGGATACAATTAAGGACATGTAGATTAATGTAGATAATGTAGAATGAACTTTATTTAAATAAATAGAGACATGGGGAATTTATTTACTCAATATATATATATACACACTAAGAGTGAGAGAGAGAGAGAGAGAGAGAGAGAGAGAGAGAGAGAGAGAGAGAGAGAGAGAGAGAGAGAGAGAGAGAGAGACTAAGAAAATTTTTTGAATATCTGAGCTTACGTAGCCAGATGCAGAGTTAGATCAGTTGAGGCCCAGACTGCAAAAGAAAATCATTGGGCCCCTAAAAAGAGATAACATATAAAAGGGTCAAATTTGGGCTCCCTCGGGCCCCTCAAAAGTCGGTGCCCGGTGCGCCCGTCTTTAAATCCGCCTCTGCACATAGCCAGATGTGTAAAAATGACTTAATTCAAAGTTTGACACCAGTAAAAGGTTAATAACAGTGCTAAAAAATTTATTAGGTCAACATAATAAAAGGGCTCAAATATTCGCTGTTCCGTGCATGTGTGTTACGATATCACACCATTTCAAGTTTACCTATAGTTATGTTTTAATTTGTTTTCATGTACACATTAACCGACCTATTTCACTTCAACGTATGCTAGAAATATTAACAAATATGCACATCAAGACTGTCGTACATGTTTCTTTTAGGTGATTACAAACAGCAAAAAAATATATATATATATATACAAACAAATATTTAAGATTCATTAAAATCAAAAGACATAAAAAAGAATTATGCTTGAAAATTATCCCCCCCCCCCGTGACTTGTTGATGCCAACCAGTTTAAAAAGGGTTAAAAAGAAAAAGAAAAATATTTCATGCTTGAGAATTAAATAAACTTTTAATTTTTTTCAAAATAACCTGTTGATGCCATCCAGGATTAAAAAAACTTAAACACACCTGCGGAGATGTCTGTTTTAAAACAAGTTTCCCCACTTGTAGGATCAGACAGACTTTTATAACGGAATTTGTGTTTCCTTTGGTCAAACAGGACTTCAATCAGGCACTTAGGTAGTGTTTCTTCCTCCCCGTACCACTGCGCATTAGATGATTGGGGGGGGGGGGGGAGATCTTGGTTCCTTTTTTCTTCTGTCTGTCTGTCTGTCTCTTTCTCTCTCTCTCTCTCTCTCTCTCTCTCTCTATAATATGCGTGTATGTTTATAAATATTTCCACCAAAAGCAGTTGCATTGCAGCTTGTGTAGCAGGTTTTCGTGACCTTTAAACTGACTGTATTCCATCTCTCATTCTGTTGTTATCTTTCTCTTTTTCTGAGCGAGAAAGAGAGAGGGTGTACATGCGCTCGTGAGTGTGAAAGAGAGAGACACAGAGAGAGAGAGAGAGAGAGAGAAAGAGAGAGGGGGGGGGAGAGACAGACAGACAAAACCCCCTACTGAAAAAAGCCGCACGGAAAAAAAACCCAGCGGAAAAAAAAACCCAGCGGAAAAAAGGACCCGCCCCCCTTTTTCTTCCCCCTCCCCCCCGCCCCACTTTGAATACAAAATTTAACATTTAACTTCGACGGGGTAAAATGAATGCTATATTTCTAATTAAAACAGCAAGATAATGTGTTTTATTTAACTTGTAAAAGTATTTTTTTTTGTTTACAACGAACCCAAATATGATCAAGTTTTATGTTTGTTTTTTTTTGTTTAAGTGTCATGACAGATAATGCACAATATACCAAAGTAAAGATACATGACAGATAATGCACAATATACCAAAGTAAAGACGCACCTAATGTATAATATCTTCATGCCTTGCTATATGTCAATCACTATGGGGAAAATTGTATTTCAAATATTACGGCTCATATTACGGTTCGATAGTAATAATCCATTTAGTCATTTGCCATTTTTCTAACACAAAAAAAAAGGTACCGGAACGCCGTTGTGTCACAAAGAAGTAACACTGAAAATAGTGCAGTAAACAAAAGTCTACGGGAAAAAAGTTGCCGGAACGCCGTTCCGGTGCGTTCCGCCAGAAAAAAAACCCCACTACATTTAATTGATTAAAATGTATATATATCAGAGGCGTCCCTAGGGGTTTGGGGGCCCGGGGGCTTGGCTTTTTTGGGGGCCCCTGCAGATTTGACATACGATATCATGACATGAGATAACGTACTTAATAAATATATGTCTAAATTCAAATTAGTACAGTATATCAATAAAATTAACAAAAAATAATCATTAAAACTCTTTTAATGAATAATTCCATTGCTTAGTGACAAATGTCAATTCATTTTGCCTCACGTCGTGCTTTCTGTGCAGTAAAGGCATTTATAACATCATCTAAGTCAATGTTGTCTAGTATTTTTGACTTCACTTACATTAAAGCCATGCTGCTAAGTTCAGTGCTAAGTCTTTCTTGCGTCATTGTACTCCTGATATAGTTTTTGATTGACTTTGAGTTTTGAGAATAATCTCTCACATGATACATTGGAAGTGGCCTGAGTTAGCAGTATTCGGATGGAGGTTGCAAGGTTTGAGCAAACATCATTATCATATGAAGCCAGCTTCCTCAATAAGTCAGTTGGTGATTGTGGTACTGGTTTGTTGATGAAAGTGCTCGTGCATCAATGACACCATTGAAAAAGTGATTTGCCTGTATGTTATCATACAAACAGGAAAGAGTAACAGTTTTTCATCAGTGTGTAATCATCCATAGAATTCAACAGGTGTCTTGGTTTAAGAAGAACCCCAAGGGTTTCCACATGGTTTTGTAACCTTTGTACTCTATCCTTCATCTCCATATGAAGTCTGTCAAGCACTTCTGTCGCAACAAGTTTGAATTGCAGTTCTATTTACAGTCCTACATCAGAACTCTACTGCCCCATCAAGTCTGTCTTTTCTTTCTTCTGGTTGTTTTGCATACAGGAAATCCATAGCATTCAATGCCTTCTTTTGCTCTTTCGATGAATTGGGTGATCAGTTTCGTCCGTTTCTCATCATTTTGCAGAAAGCATGAAAGGGTCTTAATCTCTTCAGCATCTTTGTCAAGATGCAAGGAAAGTGACGACGTAGCTTCTTCTCTTGAGTACCACCATGTAGGCCTACTACTCTCCTTTTTAGTTTCCCGGCTCCAGTTTCTTTCAGTTTGGTCTATCTCTGGGGTGAATTGGAAAAAATGTTGAGCAATTCATGAAAAAAGGTGACAATGGCTAGATCTATCTCAGCAGAATGAAGAGCTGCCAAGTTGAGAGAGTGATTATCACAGTTCAGAAATGTTACGTTTGGATTTATGTCAAAGAGACGTTTCTGCCGGCCAGACCGACGGCCACTCATTGTGGCTGCGTTATCATAGGTTTGATCTGTGCACAGATTAAAGTCTAGTTCAATGTCTTAAAGAGTTTTCAGAACAAGTTCTTCATAATGTTGTGCATCTGGCTTCACAATTTCAAAATAACCAAGGAATGACTCTTTTATTTCAAAATTCTCGACATCCAAATTACGAACTTTAAGGGATACTTGTTCTTTGTGAGAAACATCTGGAGTGGAATCAAACATCAGAGAAAAGTAACAAACTTGCTTGACTTTCCCAACAATTGATTCCCTATCTTTATTGCCCATCAAGCTTATGAACTCATGTTGAATTATTCAAGTGATGTTACGTAACTTCATCAAATTCTGCAAGAAATTTCAAAGATTCTAGGAAGTTCCCAGGACTTGGAGAAACTAGTTCTTCTTTGTGGCCAAGTAAGCTTGAGTTGATTTTTGCTAAGTACTTGACAGCTGTTGCTACACTGCTGTATTTTTATATGAATTAACTGAATGGTGATACTTTTCTTCGACATGTTCATTGTCTTCTTTGTTATCAGGTTTCTTCTTAAAAAACCCTTCAAATTTTCCTTGATTTTGCAGCCTCTCGTCTTTCTGTAGCACGCTACAGTGGTATCACTATGGTTGGTATCACCCGATACGAACAATTCAGGGTGTCACCCCCTCCCCCAAGACTTCCAGCATGAACAATGGTACATGTTTCGAATTTTCCTGGTCTATACGGTCTTCGCCTTAGAGAATTTACTTTAAAATATTTAAGCGATGAAAACGATAGTATTACTGAATGTATTTCAGAAATATGTAGGCCCTATATTACTTTAATTCAACTAAGTTTATAAACTACGTCTCCTATTTCATAAAACCACGTGACTACCTCCGTCCTTTTTTCTAGCGCGTTTACAAAAAACTCCAGATTGATCCGAGCAGCTTTGAATTAGATTCATTTACCAGACGCTCTGCATGATGGCACCCTGTGCTACTGCTCGTATGGTGGCACCCTGTGCTACTGATCATGTTTTTGACTATGATCGATAATAAAACTGACTATGCCGAGTTCTTTCTGCTATGAAATATAGAATTGTTCATTGTGGTGTCACCCATATGTTGGTGTCACCCGGTGCGGCCCGCACCTTCCGAGTGACGCCTCTGCGCTAACTTATATAACAACGTGCATAACAAGATTAAATGGCGGTGGCTTTATCTAAGTAGATAAAATATAAATAGGATTCACGCCTAGCTAATAACTTCTAAAGTTCTTCACCAATTGCCTTGAAATTTACACACAAAATTGCATTAAATTAATAAACTGAATTAGAAACGAAATTTTTCTCAATACTTACTTTTACATTAAAGTAGGTGTCATAACTACTTGTATTATTAGTTATCCATTGTGAGTTCTTGTGACGATCTGTCTATGTCTTCTCTTCTCTGGTAGGGATTGACACTTTATCTAAGCGTGTACTCAATCACATACATCACAAATAAATGATATAAACTGCCAAGTCCGATTCATATACTTTATTTGACGATTACACAAAATATAATTTCAAAATATAAGTGGAATGAAACTATACACTGCAAGATACATATTCACCGAAACATCACTACTCTATCCTATGTGCTGCCTATTTTTGTCGAACTGCATATCTGTTCTGTACCTCTCTGTTCTCCTCCTTTCTCCCCTTAATTAATTAACTCATCCCTGACCCAATGATCCATATTCTTGAAAATACAATGTTTAATCTATATTCTTGTAAATACAATGCTCAACAATGCTCTTTGTAACACTAATCAAGCACATATAGAAGTTTGGCGCCATGTATACGAAGCAGACTGTAGATATAATTAACTTATCACAACATTTGTCTCTCGAAAATACAAGGACGCTTAGCCTTGCTTTTAATTCCATAACTTAACAGGTATGTGTCCCCTAAAAATACAAACTTTCTCTAAACGTGACCGACATTGTACCTATGGCGCATTTCCAGCCAATCCAAAGTATGTTATAAAAACATAACCGACTTTGGTCGTTACAGAAGGCTTAGTCACGGCAGCGCGTAACGGTTACAGCTAGTATTTAATATTTACTGTTAAAATAAAAAAAAATTAAAACTCGTTTGGGGGCCCCCTCAAGCGGGGGCCCGGGGGTACGTTCAAATTTGGACCCCCCCACCCCCACCCTAGCTACGCCACTGATATATATGGTGGGCCAAAAAAGTGAGAACATCATATAACATACGAATGATTTTAAAATATAATTTAATTAATTGTATTGTTTCATGTAATTTTGTTTGCAAAGTATTTAGCCAATCAGAAATCCTGTTCATTGTGTCTTCCCTGCTTATCAACAATTTTTTCTAAGCGTACAGCTAAACAAACTTTGATATAATTGTATTACCGTCTACGCAAAGTTCTCATTTTTTTGGCCCACTCTGTGTATATTTTTAATGTTGGGGCTTTCAGTCTGCTGGGGAGTTCGTCATTCACTTGTTCCTTCCATCTATCTTCTTTCATACTCCACTAATCTGTCCTTTAACTGAAGTTTGCTCACAGAGTACATTTTTTCAAGATCTTCATACAATTCCTTCATCCTTCCTCTCCTCCACTCTCCCTCCCTTCATTTATGTAATTTGCTTGACAAAATAAATCGGGCCGGACCGAAACGGTCATTTCCGTTGAACAAAATATCCGTTTGTTTACATAGTGCGTGTACAAAGACGTTAAAGTTAAACGGATGGTTGGTTGGTTACCTGCCTCTCCTTAAAAGGGCGTTAAAAAAAAAAAAGAAGAAACCCTACGCGATTCGGCAGTAGCTGGTTAACAAAAACTCCAGCTAATCCACCAAGTTTCATTTCCTCCAGTTGTGAAGACACGGTAGTCAACGAGTTAATGGATCGAGAAATGTTTCAGTTTTTTTTTTATTTTTTGAAAAAAGTTCCGGACCGTTAGAGTTAGAGAGCTAACGGAAGGAAATGACTCAAAATAAACAGAATGGGATGGGGGGGGGGGGGGCGGGCGGGAGGGGGAGGGATGGAAGGGGAGGGGGGGTAAAATTATTTTACAGAAGCAGCCATTAACCAGAAATGTGCACACCTGTGGTGTGTATGTATGTGTGTGTGTGTGTGTGTGTGTGTGTGTGCACACAACTAATTGAGAATACAAAATGACAAGCCGTAATGCCTGAAGACTAGCTTCTAATTTTGATGAAGTGGGGTAGATTTTTTTGTTTTGTTTTCAGCATTCCGAAACGGAACCGTATTGAAACGTGTTTCGCTTGAAATTGTTTATTGCGCCGTGCGGAAGTTATGTTTTTGCTATAAGTATTAGTAAATCATTATTTTTTTTTGTTTGTTTGTTTGAGGGGGGGTTGGTGAGAAAAAAAAGGGGTGGAGGGGGTAAGGTGTATGTATAATTGTTATTGTCCAATAACTAAAAAAAAATTGCCGACATTTGCGTTTATTTTCCTTTTTAGTTGTGTAGCACCTAGATATTTGGGGGCCCAGGGGGCTTGGCCTCTTTAGGGCCCTTGCATTTTGACATTCGACATCCTGACATGAGATAATGTACTTATAATTTAATGTAAAATAACTTTTTGGGGCCCCCTCAACTTGGGGCCCGGGGGACTTTCGACTTTGGACCCCCTTCCACCGACCTAGGTATGCCCATGACCTAAAAATTGATACTTACAGGAATTTTACACAAATATGGCTGCTTTCTGGGGGAAAAAGAATCATTTTTAATTGACGATGAAATGTTGACGCATTGTGTGTAATTTATACTCTGTGGTTTAGGTCTTAACATTAATCACTCTGTTCATGACGTCTGTGCGTGTATTTAATTTATCCAAGTGTTTCAATGTTATCTATAGAAGTAGACAATAACAAACTGAAATATACCTGTGTACATTTTTTTTAATACAAAGAACCCACCCACCTTTGTTTAACGGAATCCGACTCCTTTTACGACAACACAAAATATACATTCGACAATGCGCGCGCGCACACACACACACAAACACACACATACACACACACACACCGACAGGTGAGGAAGAGAAGGGGACACAACTGCTAAAGCTACTATTTTACATTCTTTTATACCTTGTGAGACAAAACTATTCCTTGATTGAAACCAAAAAAAAAAAATGAAAAACCGTATAAGTCCAGAAATGCCTTGTCCTCAAAAATAAATCTAATTATAATATTAAGCATGCATGACCTGTTCCTAGTAGACGGGATCGTTTCCACTAAACTTAATGAACAAACTTTCTATATGTAAAAGACCTGGGTTTTTTTTAAAGACCTAGTTTGTTAAAAAACCTGGTTTATTAAAATAGCTAAGAAGTTAAAAGACCTGGTTTGTTAAAAGACCTGGTTTGTGAAAGGGTCTGGTTTATTAAAATAACTGTTTTTTTAAAAGACATGGTTTACTAAAAGACCTGGTTTATTAAAATATCTGGTTTGTTAAAATATTTGGTTGTTAAAAGACCTGGTTTGTGAAAGGGTGTAGTTTGTTAAAATATTTGGTTGTTAAAAGACCTCGTTTATTAAAATATCTGGTTTGTTAAAATATTTGGTTATTAAAAGACCTGGTTTATTAAAATATCTGGTTTGTTAAAATATTTGGTTGTTAAAAGACCTGGTTTATTAAAATATCTGGTTTGTTAAAATATTTGGTTGTTAAAAGACCTGGTTTATTAAAATATCTGGTTTGTTAAAATATTTGGTTGTTAAAAGACCTGGCTTGTTAAAATATCTGGTTTGTTAAAATATTTGGTTGTTAAAAGACCTGGCTTGTTAAAATATCTGGTTTGTTAAAGGAACTAGTTTATTAAAAGACCCGGTTTGTTAGAAAAACCGGTTTTTTTTAAAAGACCTGGTTTGTGAACTAGGAGAACGTCCAGCCTAGCAAGCTGTTTAGTGGGAACGCCAAGACTAATGTTAAAGGTTTAAACCAATAGCCCTGGGGCTTTTATATCAGATTCCAAAAACACCCTTTCCCTGGTAAAGATTATCTTGATAACTACGGCCACGCATTCGGGGGGGGGGGGGCTCTCTCCACAAAATGATCAGTCATAGAGGCTAACGCAGGTTCTCACTGTGTAAAAGGCAGGGGTCACGTGGTAAAAAGTTGATCTGATCATTGTAAAAAAAAAAGTTCTGTTGGCCCTAAAGGGCCATCGGGGCAGATGAAGTGTAGAATTCATCTGTTTCTATAAACTCGGCATATGAAGGGATTGTGTGGTGGTTAGCGCAACGCCCAGCCGCCTTTACTTCCCCAATTTAAGTCAGGTGCCCATTTAAAGCTGGGTGGACTTATGGGACGACTTTGCACCAAATATCACCTGGAAAAATTCCATGGGCCTCACCGAGGATCGAACCAAGGACTCTCAAGTCGACAGTCGCGTATCTACCCCACTCGGCCATCCGTCCCACAGTAGAACATTGGGCTTTTGGTAAAACTATAATAATAATAATAATGTTAACATAAAAAATAATGATATCTTTTTATAACGTGTTTAAAAAAAAATAAAAACAATTGGTTTGGCAATACAAAGTATTCCGACATAATAGTAAATCTCTCTACTCCGGATGTAGTTCGGTTCCATTAGCTGGTGTAATAACCAGATTAGGCTAGAGTAATTTTATTTGGTTCAGAGATGGTTTTAATTATCTGGCCACTTAGTTTAGCGGAAGTGGGATAAAAAGACGATAATCATTAGACGATAGATTTTGGTAGAGACAAGTAGACGGACTTGATTACTCATCTCACATCATTTTATACCATGTATGTATTTTCATGAATAAGAATAAATAAATAAACATTTATATATATGTATACTACCAAGTCCATTCAGTGATTTATACATGTGATTCGTCTTAATAATTTAATATACACACTCAAGTCAAGTTAGTTAAATCATATACCCCGAAGAGACTGAATTGTATTTACACCTACCAGAAGCAGAAGCAAATATAAATTATACATACAACTGATCTACACAAAGATAATACACAAAAACTACCTATGACAGCTGGTTTTAATAAGAGCACTCTTTGTGTCACCTTCTCTTTCTTAGCATAAACGTCGACATTATATTATTACAGAGGCATAGCTGGGGGGGGGGGCGGGCGGGGGATACATATGTCCCCGGGAGCCGAGGTTCAGGGTCGCCAAATGGTATATTTTACATATATTATATGGTTTTCGAATGGGGGGGGGCGCTAAAAAGGTATTAAAAAGGTAAAATGCCCCGGGCTCAAGTTGCCTTGCCCCGCCACCCCCTCGCTACGCCTCTGTATTATTAGTCTGGTTTAGTGGTTTCGTTTCCTCCCGCACTCAACAATCACGCACCTACAGGGCCAAATGTATTTGTCATTCAAAGATTCGTCCAGTTTTATACTCAACACTGTCGAAAGAAACAACAAACGAAAACAAAACCTAGCATCTTTCTCTCCCCCCCCCCTTTCCTTCTCTCCAACTTCTCTTTACACTCTTTGAGGGGGGGGGAAGAAGAGGGCAGTGTATATAGTAAAATACCACAACAGAACAACGGTGTTGCAAGTTTACATATATATATATATTTGCTTTAATCAGTAAAGTCACACACTTTGAATAAAGTTTATTTTGGGAACACATACACATTAAAAAACAACAAAAAAAACTTCAACACAAAGGTTTCACGCTGTTGAGACAGATTTGTGCCATACGTGTGTAATGGAGGAACATGAGTAAGAGAGAGAGAGGGAGAGAGAGAGAGAGAGAGAGAGAGAGAAAGAGAGAGAGAGAGAGAGAGAGAGAGAGAGAGAGAGGAGAGAGAGAGTGAGAGGAGAGAGGGGAGAGAGAGAGAGAGAGAGAGCAATGCTGAGATATTTTTTTTAGATGTCTCACTCGGTATGCACACACCACCATGGATTACAGAATTCTCGAGAAGTGAATATTTCACATCTGTCTAGACATCACCGCCTACTTTTAACCTGTTTCCTGTTTCAATGCATGGTATATACTAGTATTAACTAGCGTCATTTAAGGAGGGGTGTGTGTCTGGAGAGGCCCCTGGGAAGGAGTATTATTGTTTTGGATCCATTGGACTCTATTAGAGGCGTAAACAGGGATGGGGGTCCAAATTCGAAAGTCCCCCCAGGGCCCAGGCTTGAGGGGGGCCCCCAAATGTTTTTAACATCAAATATTAAGTACATTCTCTCATGTCATGGTGTCGAATGTCAAAATACAGGGGCCCTCAAAGAGGTCAAGCGCCCCCTCCGGGCCCCCAAATCCCTAGGTTTGGCACTTGACTCTATATATCAACCATGGGCAAACTATAGCCCGCGGACCAAGTCTGGTCGTCGGGCCATTTTGTTCCACTTCAATGGCGGTTACATTTAATGTATTTTTTTTCTTTTAAACTCTCCACCTATCTGACCTAGGACCGGTCCTTCTGAACCCAATGTGGCTCGTGGTTCGAGAAGTTTGCCCGACCCTGCTCCCTATCATCCGGGTTTATGTGAAGGAAGGGCATGCTTTACTGAATAACCCCAAAATCCTGCAAGATTTAAACACAACTTCTTTATTCCAAACAGGAATGTCCAATCGCATAAAATCGCTGACCTATATTAATAGAATAAATACAAATTAGTCTTTTAGCATCATTTTAAATTAATCTCTTATTGGTCTTTAGATTTAGACACATTATATACAATGATTTTTTAAAATGTATTTTAGAGTGTTTAGAATGAGATTGGAACATATACACATTTCCCATAAAGGACCAAAGTATAACTATTTCAGATACTTTAAAATACTATTAATGCACTTTTGTCAATCTTCATGGGTAAATTTAAATCTGGTGCAATCGCGTCAGCCATTTCAAAGAACCAATTTTATTTAAAAAACCAAAACTTGTGTTGGATAATCCAGAGTCTGGATCATTGTTAGACAAATTAGCGTGATACAGTGTGCCTGGGTTGAGGGGTTGGGAGGAGGGACAGGTGACAGGGTGTATTTACTCATCAGCATCGGAAGTTTAATTGTGCTGACACATGCACGTGCCAAATTCTGAGAGCTCTTCATTGTCAGCGTTAGAAAAAAGATGGATCAGTTTTTACCATTTAAAAGGATCTCGCTATTACAATAAATTCATTGAGTGTAATTTAAATGTTAATGTATGTGTTTGTGTTGTTCTATAAATAGAACGTTTTGCTGATATCGAAGTATAATCAACATTTTCTTTGTTTATTCAGTCTAGCGTAAGTATCGCCCCTGAACGGGCTATTGAATCCCACCCTATTCTATATCAACTATCAAAATGGTGAATATCACCCCTTGCTGGTGCCACACAAAGTGCAGCCCGGGGAGGATCGCCTTCACTGTACCCTAAACACGCCACGTCAACTCACGATTCATTTAATTTTTTTTTTTGGCTTGACGGACGTCAATGGTAAATTTCGAAAGATCAAGGTAATTAGTGTTTCAATCAACAGTGCATCAAATGGAATCGTTCGTCTACAAAATACCGGCTTTAGGGCTCACTGGTTTGTGCGCCTGGAGAAACAAGAGTTTCTTTGGCCCTATTGATGTTTAATTATATAAGAAAAAAAAAACTTTTCAAAAAGGGGGAAAAAAAAGTTAATAGCACCCGAGACAATATAGCACACACCAGAGTTGCTGGTACTTTGAGCAGGAACTGGGCCCACCTATATGACATCAGCTCCAAGACCATGTAGCACACACCAGGTAGCTGCCAGAGTTGCTGATACTTTGAGCATGAACTGGGCCCACCTATATGACATCAGCTTCCTCTGATGACTGGGTGTATATTTTATCGCCCCATCTTACCCCCCCCCCTTTCCCCAACCCCCAGGTCCCCGAAAGTGTTTTCATAAAGATCCAGAGATGACCGGAAACTGTCTCAATTCTACAGTGACAGTACATATATATGAAGGCTTATCCAGAAAAATGAACGAATCGTATCTAGATTATGCTAAATGTATCGCAAAAGAATCATAAATTGTATATCCAAATGACAAATTTAAATTATCCAGATCTGATACCATTTTACGATATCCAGATTTCTAAAGCAGTATGTGGATACCAAAAAAATATATCCAGTTTGGCAGCCCAACTAACGAACAATCCATGTGTCCAGGCCATTCAATGTTATCATCTGTCCGTCTATATGTCTGCCTATATGTCTCTCTTAGAGTATGTCTATATGCAGCCTATGTCTGTCTAGTGGGGGGGGCTTACTAAGTAGAGCAAATAAGCAGGGGGCCAGACAAAGAGCAGGGAGGGGCGGGCCCTGCCCACCCTGCTGCCTAACGTTCTATTAGTTAGCTTCTGTGTCTTTGTGTCTTGTAAGTGTCTCTGCGTTTCTTCTTGTCTGTCTTCATTTTGCTAACCTGGATGTCTTGTCTGCACAGTCTGGCTATACATGCCTATTTAGATTGCATGCTTGTCTGACTTTATGTCTCTCAGGCTACTTGTCCGCTTGACTGACTGTCTGTATGCCTGATAAAAACTTGCCTTACATGTATTCCTTCTTCCTGTCCGTCTGTCTGCCTGACCTCTACTGGGCTTGCATGTCTTATGTCTTCCTATCTGCCTACTATATTCCTTGTCTGTTTGCCTGCCGCACAGGCTGCGTGTCTGCTTGCCTGTTTGATTACATGCCTTTCTGACAGCCAGTCTATCTATCTATCTATCTATCTATCTATCTATCTATCTATCTATCTATCTATCTATCTATCTATCTATCTATCTATCTATCTATCTATCTATCTATCTATCTATCTATCTATCTATCTATCTATCTATCTATCTATCTATCCATCCATCTATCTATCTATCTATCTATCTATCTATCTATCTATCTATCTATCTATCTATCTATCTATCTATCTATCTATCTATCTATCTATCTATCTATCTATCTATCTATCTATCATTAACTGCTTTCAAGCCCGTTATATATTGTTGCCTTATTAGCAACAATAGAAAACATAACCCAGTCTTCTGTCAAAAAAAACCCCCACAAAAAACAACCGATAACGAATCAAATTAAAAGAAAATGGGGAGGTTGAGAGGCGAGCAAATAAATTTCCACCTAAAAAAAGGGAATTGGGAGGCGGGGATGTTGGGGGTCAGGTGGGGGACTAGAGGGGAAAAGGATCGTCACGTAATTGAAAAAGACAGACAAAAGAAAGGAGCCCCAGGAAGTGAATTCTTACATCTACAGAACAAGACCGGTTGCCTCCTCCCGCTGCCGGCCCCACCCTTTTGGGCTAAATAAATCTAACAACACTGGGTGAGTCGACCGACATGTGAGCCAGGAGCGAGCAACAGAGATTTTGGTGAGTGATTGAGAAGGGTGGTGGCGGGGGGGGGTGAGTGAGACGGTGGTGGTGTTACTATGGGTAATCTAGTGCAGGGCATGAGCTGTAGATCGAGGAGAATTCAGTTTACAGGGTTTTGTGTCTGTGTGTATTGCTGGGCTGCATTTGTATGTATTAGTCTGGGTGGGGGTGGGGGGGGGGTACAATCAGGCCCAGATTTACGGACAGGCCGATTAGGCCGTGGCCTAGCCCTCCCCCCCCCCGGCGATATAATACCCCTTAGAATGTTTAGTATACAAAAATACAAATTTCAAAATGGGGTCTCAAATTTTTGTTTGCGTAGGGCCCGTAAAATTGTAAATCCTGCTATGGGTACTAAGTATATATATATATAGCCGTACATAGGGTGCTGGAGGGGGTCCTAAATCGAAAGTCCACCAGGGCCCCAGCTTGAAGGGGGCCCCCAAAATTTTTATTACATTAAATATTAAGTACATTATCTCATGTCATGGTGTCAAATGCCAAAATACAGGGGCCCCCCAAAGAGGCCCATCCTCCCGGGCACCCAAATCCCTGTGTTCGTAAGGCGTACCCGCCTCACTCCTCACTTTGCGGCTACCCTGATATCGCCCTCGTGAAATCTCCATGACTAATGCACCGCTTCCAAAGGGCGCAACTGAATTCTCATAATAGCGCTTACGGGTGCAGTCAACATAATATTATTGAAATGTAAACTTGGTAAAATATGTGTTAAGTTCACGCTCCATGCATACATGTATAAACAAACTTTAAATGAATGTAAACATGTTATTACACTCACGCATACACTGCCACACCACACCACACACACACACTTACTCAACACAGACTCACGCATAAATACACACGCGCGTCCGTAAATAATACATTATATAAACATTAGGTAACACATTTCACATGTTACTGATAAAGCCATTCTGGCAACCCCCCCCTCCCCCTTTCATGCACATATTCCTGGCAGATCAAATGCAAACTGTTAGCGAGTCAAGCATACATAAACACGTCCACAGACCCACCTTCCCTACACCCAGACAGACTGCCTTTCAACTCAGTAGCCTGTCTGTCCAACCCAACCAATGAAATCGTTTCTTTTTTTTTTTCTTAGCCCGAACCCAACCAATGAAATCGTTTCTTTATTTCTTCTTTATATATAAATATTTTCCTTACTTTCTGAACTCAAATAAACCCACCGAGGCAATGAAAGGACAACTTTGGAGACTGAGAAAATGTTTTATTTCAATTGTATTTATGAGGAAAATGTCACCTATTGTTTCTTTTTCCCTTTTAGAGACTTAATGATCTGTAACCTCTACCCAGGGCCGTAGCTAACTATTGTGGCACCCCTTTTTTATTCGACGCCCCTCTTTCTTCTGAAATATGTTCTGTGACCTGCTCCACAGGACAACCCGCACTACCCCTTCTTACATCAGTGCCGCCCCACCCCCTCCCTTCTATGATGATGTTGAATTTGTTGGGCTTTTTATTTTAAAAGAGATGACTATACCTGTATTTAATATACATTATTGTTGATTATATGTTGCTAGTCACATGCTCAGACATGGGGCCAACTGCAGCCATCGGGCTAAATCAGACTCATAAGGCGGTTTGATCCACGCCACGCTTATAGGTTAATCCATGATTGTTGATATGAGACCAGAACGCCGGTCAGATCAACCAGCAGGTCAACAAGATCCCCCATTGGTGAGCTAGCTTGAGTTGAGAACTTTTAAAACAGTAAGAATTTTTTTTTTAAATTGACGAAGTACACTTCCTTTTTCTTTCTTTATCGCCATCGTTCTATCTCTTTCTTCCACTATTTGCCAATTATCGTTCTAACTCTCTCAGCTTCTATACCTCCACCATATATCTCTCTCTTTTCTCTCCTATCTCTCCATTAATTTTCTCTCTAACACTTTCCCTTCATTTTTTTCCCCCGGCAGTTAAATTCTTTCGTACTATCTACGTCATCATTTTATAAGAGTTGCAGTCCTAGCAGTAAAAAAAAATGGCATCTATTACAGATACAATCAATTAAACCATGAAATGTAAGGTGGATGTACACGACTAAACAAATCCAGCAGCCAATTCTGCAATGCCAAAAAGAAATAATTCCTTCTATCCATTTCATTAAACCATTTATCAAACACATTTACGCCTAAATCACTAATGCCAAAACCGCTTCTAAAAAACTGCCTACACGCTAATTTAATTTCAAGACTTAATATAAAAGTTAGCTAACAACGTGGATGAAACATTAGTAGGAATTTTGTTTTAGTATTACGAAGTGTTATCCATTGTAAGGAATGTATATTACCTACAACTAAAAAAAAATAATACACACACACACACACACACACACACACAAGCTTGACTTGTAAAAATAAACATGCCAGCTTGCACTTTAATGACTTAATTCTCGGTCTTGGTTTTTCAAGTAAAAAAAAGTAGAAAAACAAGGGGGGAAAAAAACCCAAATTCAACCCAGACGAACACTAATGCTGTTACTGTAAAATGTACTTTGGTTTGCATTTTTCTGTTGTATATTTATTTGATATCAAAATATGTTTCTCTTTTCAAAGTTAACCCTAAGTTAAATTTGACACTTGAAACTTACTAGACTTTTTTTTTAAAGTGTGGCTAAGGGACCATTCACTTATTACGTAACGCTTTCTTTTTTACATTCCCTTTACACTGTGTTACACTTCGCCCCAAACCAAAGGCTTTAGGTAATAAGTTAACTGCCGCAAAGTTCATTGCCCCCATGTAATAATGACTATGAGGATATTTAAAGCCAAATTTAATTTTCCTCAGCTAATTTTTTTTTTACAGGACTGACGTCATTCACTTGAATTCATCTCTTAAGTTAACAATCAGCAGCTTAAGTAAATGAAATATTTAGTTACGGTAATATCACCCTTTAAATAATCTCCCTTCGCTAGAAAGTTGTATAAAAATAACATACGTAGAAGAACCCGTGGAAGTTCAAATTGTTTCATCGAGCATATATATGCATATATATATATATATATATATATATATATATATATATATATATATATATATATATAACAACCCTACAACAGTTAGTAATGCTTTCATGAGTACGAAAGCTTTTTTAAAAAAAAATGTGAAACTATTATCGTCTGCAAATAGAAGTTGGACGAAAAAAAAACACAACCAGTCTACTAACAGTGGTCCCCAGTCCTCGCGACCGCGGACCGTTACCGGTCCGTGGAACCAATGTTACTGGGCCGCCCAAGAAAAATTAAATTATTTTCTTTTTTATTTATCTCTTCTGATTGTGCAACTTTCCATTTACGAGAAATAATCAACGCCTCCTTCCCCTTCCACTTCCAGTGGGCCGCGGTGAAATTATCAAACACTGACCGGTCCGTGGCATAAAAAAGGTTGGGGACCACTGCACTAAACAAAACAAAAACAAAGCATTCTCTCCCTTTAAATTAATTGTGTCCGTTCCACCATTCCACCGAACTTCTGTGGAGAATAAATGACTCACATCAGGTGGTACATACTTATTGTTTTAATTCTGCCCTCTAGTTGCCCCGCGCCCTCCCCCCCCCCCATTTTTCATTTCATCAAAGCAGCGGGTCACGACCCCTTGGTACGTGTTGCTGCCTCCTTTTTCATTGAATGTCGGCAGGGAAATAAATAAATAACAAAAAAGAAAAATATATTCATATGCAAGAAACTGCAAGAAATATGCGAGGAAAGTAACCAATCACACCATGCAACAAAATATAAACATCAGCTTATATATATATATATATATATATATATATATATATATATATATATATATATACATTGTAAAGACTTAATGAATTGTGAGCCGTTATTCGTTTCATTGTTTTGTGTTTTCATGCACTTTTCAGAAAGGCGCACACATTAAAATGCATCCTAGACGCACCATTGTGCAAGGGGGGGGGGGGTTGTTGGTGACATCATGGGGACTCGACCGAGAACCACACGTGTATGTGGCCTTAGTGGCAGGCCATTATGTGAGGCGACTGAGCAGGGTCTCGCGATGGGAGAATTCTGTGATGAGTCTTCTACACAACACTGAAAGCTTTCGGCCCCGCATACGACACTAACTATAGACCCCACGATATAAGATCTCTCTGATGTGGCTTATAGCCAACACTCAAGGCTTCCGGCCCTGCAAATGACACTCTAAGCCCTGTGTATTGCTTAAGACGGTGATCCTACTCTCCAGTGTAAGTCAAAAACCACTAAACAAAAGACTAACAATAAAGTTTGACAATGATGGTTAGGGATAGATGGGAGATAATTTTGGATTGTTGTGTGGGTGGACTTTATAGTCATATGACTTGAGAAAGACAGAAAACAGATAACGTCAAGTTGAGTTTGAAAGAGCAAAATGCAAGTCCAAATTGTTTTTAGTGCGCTACTGGAAAAAAAAATGTTATCTCAAAATTCTATCTATCTAATATATCTGTATAATCTACCCATCTATCAAATCTATATCTATCTAATCTATCTATCTATCTGTCTGTCTATCTGTCTGTCTGTCTATCTATCTATCAAATCTATCTATCTATCTAATCTATCTAATCTATATATATATATATATATATATATATATATATATATATATATGTGTGTGTGTGTGTCTGACAGTCTCTCTGTTGTAAGGCCTTCAGTTTGTTTATATTTCTACCGTCCACTCTTATCTTTTCAAATTTTCATATATTTTCTGTATGCTATTTATGCCAGCCACTTAAACACACGGGGTCTGTTAGTGTGTATGCTTGCATACGTATTTGCTCATATTGTTATTTAACGTGTTACTGACTCGCTACTCCAGTCGCTACCATTCTTGTGCACTACGGGGACCCGGTCCACAGGTAAAGAGTACCCCAACCTAAATTTGTGTTTTTTTTTCTTCTCAGCTACCACCAGGTCTTAAATCACCTACGGGCCTGCTACCTGACCAAGGGAACTCCCACAGGTGTGACAGCCACCAGTTAATGTATCAACAAAAGTATCCATTTCAACTCGGTCAAGGTCAAAGAGACGACGTGCTCTTCCTGACTCCCCCCCTTCCGGTTGGTCATTCCGGCTGACCTCTTGTTGTTGGGGGTCATCGGAGAACATTTATAAGAGCCCTTGAAGTCAAACTACATATTTTCTTGTCTGTTGGGGTGGATTGGGGGTGAGGGCGTGGGATCCGTACACGGGGTAACGGGATTTGTCTTTGTGTGTGAGAGAGTGTGTGTATGTGTGCGTGTAGGTGTGTGTGTGAGTGTCTTATGAAGTGGTGTCGGTCACTTAAGTAAATATAATACTAAATCCAGACAAAGGCCGGTATTACCGTGAAAGGCACAGGTATCAACCGTACCATTAGTACGAACAATGGAGAGAGAGAGGTTGGTGGGGGGGGGGGGGCAGAGAAATGGAGATAGATGAATATGGAGAGACGGCGTGAGAGAGAGGATGACACGAGAGCCAAAGGGAGGGAGATAGAGTGAAAGTTGGACTGAGAAACAGGCAGAATGAAATAGGGGGGCCAATGAAGAGATAGAGAGAAAGGTGGACTGAGAAACAGACAGAATGAAATAGGGGGCCAATGAAGAGATAGAGAGAAAAAAAAAGCCCTGACTATGCAGATGACCAGTTCACAATCGACCGATTTTTTTACAGCCCAAACCCTGATACCTGTGAGTGAGATAGGCGAGTGAAAGGTGGTGGTGGTGGAGGGAGGGGGGTTACTGTATAGACTGTTGTAGGAGTAGGGGCGTGAAGGTAAGGGAGAGAGAGAGAGAGAGAGAGGAGAGGCGGTGTGTAGGTTGTCCTGCAACAAGTGTCCCGGCCTACCTGACTTGTTCCCGCTTACCTGCCAAGTACAAGAATGTTAAATATATATCTATATATACAATTTTTTTTTAAATAGATAGTCAGACATCGTTACTTGTGTAGGTTAGGGACGTGGTCCTGGGGGGGGGGGAAGGTTTGATGAGAGACACAGACATAAGTCAGCATTTATTTTTGACGGAGATTTTTAGTAGATAGTTCAAACATTTCAATTACGTGCAAAGCGTTTTAAAAAAAAAAGTAATTGAGGTTAAGCAGATAAAAAAAAACGGATATAGCATTGCTAGGAAATACCGAAAGCTATTTTTAATTTCAATAAATATTTAAAAGATGGCAGCATTAAAGAAGTGTATACTGTATTTGTTAGATATAAATGTTATATTAGAAAATACTAAATTTATAAAAAAAAAATTTTGAACAAATAAGCATGGGATTGTTATTTATTTCTGTCTCTATACAAAACCGACGGAAAACGTAAAATGAATTTATTTATAAGAATTGTGACTTCCTGTCTCGAGCGCAGCACAAGAAGTAAATATTAACACATAATAAACAACAAAGGCTTCAGCATTCATTATTAGGATCAAAGATAACTAGTTTCATAATCCCATCATACGGTTAACCAAAATATCCCCTCCCTCTACCCACCCATTATCTAATTGGCCCCTTCCAGAACAAATTACAATCAAATTTAACACTTTGAAATATTATCGAGTGATTTTCCGGTTCGTTTCGTTCGATTCATATCAAAGTTTTTGCAATAACATCTATCTATATAAATAATAGAGGTAAGGGTTCTACGTTAAATCGAAAGTAAAGGATTAAACCTAACCCTAATACAATCATGAAAAAATCGGATCTACCCGAAACCAAAAAATAACATAGCCTACCGATCAAGCCTAAGGGGATATGGTTTTGCAGGGTACAGCTAGTATAGAATGATCATTTATATCCAGGTCAGATCGTCGTTGACAATGACCAGATTAAAAGCTATTATTATTTTGGCCCTGTCAGGTACTTACGCCTGGGATTAACAACGAAAAAAAACATCTTAAAAGCCCCATTCTACCCCCTATTCCACAAAGCGCTAAGAATGACTCTGGTTTGGCAACAGTTCATTCTTGTACGTCGAAAATTGTTAAGATTCATTTGAAAAAAGAGAGAGAGGGGGAGGATGGTTTGGTTTATTGCTACTTCAGTTGGGTACACGGTTCACTTCCGTTTTTTAAGAATCTCCCGGTGACGTCATTTCCGCTTCAATGCTAGCGCTATATTTTTTACTTTAAAAATGAGAGACCGGAAGTAGACAAGTTCGAGACGCTAGACGTCCACCCACCAACCTCTATTTACTAAGCATGGACAAAACTGAACATCTCCGTTCCCATTGTCCTGTAGCTGGACGGAACATTGGATGGTATGGCTGATTGTTGCCTCAGCGAAGCTAAATAGCAAACTAGATGACCAGCTCTCATTATCACTGCCGATATCCAGTAAAAATTATTACTATACAATCCGATGCTTAGGGGGGCCTCATCTATCACAAAGTCATCGCCTTGCACTCCACTGATACTCTCAGGCTTGGTGGACTTGTGGGACGACTGTGAAACAACTTTCACCTGGAAAAATGCCCATGGTTCTCACCGAGGATCGAACCAGGACGCTCAGGTCGACAGTCGAGTATCTACACCACTCGGCCATCCGTCCCTATTTGCCTAGAACCCCCCCCCCTTCCCCCAGCAAAAAAAGCCTAAAACAGACTCTGCTGACAAAGAAACAGCTGTGCAACGCCCAGAGGCTTAGTTAAGGACGGTGCACCGGGCGCTCGCTCAGGGCTCCCGAATATTCTGAGGGGGGCCTCATAGAGCCCAATTTAAGATTCCTTAGTTACGTCTATCTTTTTCTAAAGGTTCCAACAATTTCTTTCGCTCCAGGTGGCCCTCAACTGACATTTGCCTGCCTTAGGCTACGCCTTTGCTTACGCATTTGGCTACGCCTTTGACTACGCATTTGGCTACGCCTTTTTTTAACCAGAGCCTGTATCACATTGGCTATAAAGTCGCTAGTTAGTATTGTGACTTTAGATCTACTCAAGGAACGCCTGGAAGAGACCCGGGGTTAGCTATCAAATCCGTGACCTCACACCCCAAAATCTTTCATAACGCAGACCCCACAGACTTTAGTATGTTTTAAGGGGGGGAGGTCCTACCCAAGAGTACCTGTCGGTGCCCCATACCTTCAGATAGGATAAAAAAAAGCTGTATTGGAAGGGAGCCCAAAAGCCAGAAGGGGCTTGACAATCGACTAGTTTGTTTTAACCGTTAGAACGGCTCCGGCTGACCTGACCTGAAAGCACCCCCAGCTGGCCACGAGTCTTCCAGGACTATACCCAGGCCTTGTGTTGTTTTAAGGTTCTAGTACAGGTGCACACATTTCAGTTTCTGGTCACGGCCAAAACAAATACATGATGGAGAGTGAAAAAAAACAACAACACAACAACATATACGGACCTTTGACCTATGACCTTTGACATGTGACCTTTGACATATTCTTATATAACAAACGAAGTTTAAGGGGGTGGGAAAGGCTGACAATAAATGTTTTTTTTTACCATTTGGTCACATTAAATGTAAACATTGTATAACTACTATACTGTATTGTCTATTTCTAGGATGTCTATGTTCATCTCTCTCTCTATATATATGCGATCCATCTATCAGTAAGTTTGTCAAATATCGACTTCCGTGTTTGTTTCTGTCTGTATGTATGTCTGTCTGTATGTCTTTCTGTCAGCCTGTCTTTCAATCCGCCTTTCTTGATGTTTTTCTTTTTTGTCTTTCTGTCTGCCAGTTTGTTTGTGTGCCTATCTATCTATCTATCTATCTATCTATCTATCTATCTATCTATCTATCTATCTATCTATCTATCTATCTATCTATCTATCTATCTATCTATCTATCTGTCTGCCTTTCTGTCTAGATGGCTGTCTGTCTCTCTAGATGGTAATCAGTCTATCAATATTCTATCTTTCTGCCTGCCTATTTCTTAGACTCTCCGTGTATGTGTCTCTATCAATTCAGGTTTCATTATTTAATTTGTCTTTTAAACAAGAGGGAGTCTATGTGTGTGTGTTTGTGTGTGTGTGTGTGTTCAAGTCATTCTCCAGGGAACGAACTACACAGCACGTGTAACTGTTATATTTCCTGACTCAGCGGTTTGTACCTGCGTCCGTCTTACCGCCCACCACCTCCACCCCAGCTCCGACACCCCACCCCCCCCCTTTCCTTCACATGTGCACCTCCCACCCTCCACCCCCTCATACGGATTGTATATTTTCCCCTCACGTTTCTTTTATTCACTGCTCATTCCTTGCTTTGAGAACGAACTTTTAAAAAGAAAAAAAAATAATTTTAACCTATATTGAAAAGACCTGTGCATGAGAAGAATTTCAAGATGAACATGTTTAGTAACACGCCAATGATGGATTTAAAACAGAAAGCTAATAAGATGTCGTTTTTTATAAGTGTGTGTGTATGTGTGTGATCCCCTCCCCCTCCCTGAATGGATTCTTTCAAAATCTAAGTTTTACGTGTGTCTGTCTTATAATATAAAAGCTATATTGTCAGTGTACATGTGTAATGTGTTCATCCAGGGCCGGTCTTAAGCCGATAGAAAGGATTGCTCGCATAATACGCCCCCCCCCACACACAGACCAGTGGCCTACCTAGGGGGCGGCGGTGGGTGCGGTCCGCACCGGGCGGCACTTTTTATTACTTTTTATGGGGGGGGGGGCGGCAAAAATATATAGATTAAATTGAAATACCTAAATGAGAGGGCGGAAAATCGTCTTCCGCCCTGGGCGGCCGATACCCACGCTACGCCGCTGACACAGACACACAGACAACCTACGAATTGTAACCTTTGACTTGGCCCATCAAGCTTATAACTTAACACAGGGGTTCTTAAACCTTTGCTATTCGCGATTCTATTAAAAAAAAATGAAGATTTTCGCGACGCATCCGTATGAAAAAAAAATGTAATTCCATGGCTTTTATTCGCAATTAATAAGTAATATATATATATATATATATATATACAAATTATTGGATCTACTTCTAAACAGCGGCCCCCGTGGGTCATGCTCTGAGCTGTGAGAACCACTGACACAGGTCATTTGTAATATATTTATATATATAAAACACAACAGGTAGTATTTTAGAGTCAAGTGTATTACTTCTGTCTGTGATATACTGGTGCAAGAGGTTCCCCCTAGACTTGCCCATTCTATTAATTTGTGTGCATTCTCTCTCTCTCTCTCTCTCTCTCTCTCTCTCTTTTGTTTTCTTTTTTTAAAAAATAAAACCCTACAGCTACACGTTCTATTGTTGTTAACCCATTATCAAAGTATAACATTGAGTTACGTCACCCTTTTCTACATACTTGACCTACATTTGTGTATACCCAGTCCCCCTCACCCCTGTCCCCCAGTCTCCCAATTCCCTACCACCCAGACGAACACCGTAAAATCCCCTAACCCGACCTAAAATCCAATATTTGAAAACACGCTGGATTTAAAACACAAACACACCACACAAACACACACGTATCAGTGTATAATCAGTGTATATTCATAATATAATCAGTGTGTAATCATTATGATCAGTATGTAATCAGTGTATAATCAGTATGTAATCATTTTGTAATCAGTATATAATCAGTATGTAATCAGTATGTAGTCGATATACGATAAGTATATAATCAGTATGTAATTAGTATATAATCAGTATGTAGTCGGCATACGATCAGTATATAATCAGTATGTAATCATAATAGAATCAGTATGTAATCGGTATATTATCAGTATATGCTCTTTCTTTAACAGTGCAATATCAGTGTGTAATTATTATATAATCAGTATGTGATCATTATATAATCAGTATGTAATCGGTATATGATCAGAATAAAATCAGTATGTAATTGGTATATTATCAGTATATACTCATTCTTTAACAGTGCAATATCAGTGTGTAAGATATCCGAATAATATCAGTATCTGTACATAAAATCTAAGTATATTATTCAATAAATTATCAGCATTTGAAATCCATCATTGTTCGTTTTTTTATTGGTTCTTTAGATCTGATGACGTAATTGCCTACGTGTGTCATAATCTCGACACCTTGTTGTTATCTCTGTGACTTACCTAAAAGTATGACGGATAAGATTTTAGAGACTTAGAGATAAGTATGTACCCGCAATGTTGTCATGTCGCTAGTATACAGAGAGAGAGAGAGAGAGAGAGAGAGAGAGAGAAAGAGAAAGAGAAAGAGAGAGAGTGTTGTATCCCTGAATGATTAAAAGACCAATGTAATGTACAGTTATATATTATATATATCTACCCTGTGGATATACAAATTTGCATAACCTGAGCTAATTTTACGTTTATTGGGAGGGGCCCAAAGCAAAGATTCTATGGGGTGCCCTCGGTAAAGGTAATTTGAGACCTTAAGCAAAGGTATAGTTTGAGGGGAATAGGAAAATGTACATTTTGGGGGCCACCATTGCAAATTTTAGGCCCCTGATTGTCTATTAAAAGCTGTGCTCCCCCCACCGCCGAAACCCTCAACTAACATTTTAGCCGTTCTTTTTTTTTGGCTGGCAAAATCGAATTCCCAACAAGGGGTGCACCAGATCCGTGAGGGCTTGGTTCGATTTACTGTAACAAAATGTCCATAAACAATCATTATTTATTTTCCTCGCCTTTACTCTCCCAACTTAAAGTCACAGATCCTGGGTGGACTTGGGGGAACTTGGGAGGACTTGGGGGAACTTGGGGGAACTTTCACCAGGACCTGAACTAATTCCAAGGTTCTCACAGAGGTTCAAACCTGAGACCATCCGCCCCCCTCCTCCAATAGACATCTCTACCACCCGACCCAGGGGACGAGATAAAATGTTCTTTCATAAGTCATTGTCAATATCTTAATGTGAATCAAACGAAATGGGTCAGAAAAATTACGCGCTAACAATTCCAAGTTACTTGCAATATATATATATATATATATATATATATATATATATATATATATATATATATACATTCGATTCCGCTTAATTGGGACACATCGGGACCGAGGCTTTTTGTCCCAATTAAGCGGCTGTCCCAATTAAACATACACATTTACTATTGGCTTCTTGGTTTGGTTTCTTTGAGATTTGTCCCAATTAAGCGGCTGTCCCAATTAAACATGCACATTTACTATTGGCTTCTTGGTTTGGTTTCTTTGAGATTTGTCCCAATTAAGCGGCTGTCCCAATTAAACATGTACATTTACTATTGGCTTCTTGGTTTGGTTTCTTTGAGATTTGTCCCAATTAAGCGGCTGTCCCAATTAAACATACACATTTACTATTGGCTTCTTGGTTTGGTTTCTTTGAGATTTGTCCCAAATAAGCGGTTGTCTTAACTAAGCGGCTGTCCCAACTAAGCGGAATCCACTGTACATGTATATTTTTTCATTTTGTTTTTAAGTTCGTCTGCTGCACGTGTGTGACGTCCCTGGCATAACCCGGAATGGCGGTGTTTACTTTCCAATAAAATGACCAATAGGCATAACGTGTAAGTAGCTTAGGGTTAGTATCCAGTAATTTTCCTGTCCATTTAGTTTGATTCACACTAAGATCTTTCCATTAATGTATGTAGCAGCCATTTATCTTGTGGGCGGTCATACACAGCTAAAGTAAACTGAATTTATCTTGGATACAGTTCACGTGTATTTAAACACACACACACACACACATAATTATGCTGTTAATTTTATCACATCTTTTGCTCGTTTGGAGACCCACGCTTAGTTTAAAAGAAAAAAAAACAAACAAACAAACATGACTTATAAACACACTCAAAACAAAACACACACACATGAATAGATAGATTGATTGAATGAGAGAGAGAGAGAGAGAGAGAGAGAGAGAGAGAGAGAGAGACAGAGAGAGAGACGGAGAAAGGGGTATTTCTTGAGCTCCTTTTCAGTTCGATTAGCAAGCGGTACGTAAATGCTAACTTCGTCTGTCTTCCGTGGTGCCTCCATAACCGTTGCACACAATCGACTATTTTTTGTTGGGGAATGATGGAAGTGGCACCGCAAACAAGGTCCCATTGGTGGTTTGTATGTGTTAAGATATCACCATCTCATCATTGAAGGGACTCTAATTAAATACTATAGCGAGAGGAGGGAGGCGATGGATAGGCCTTGGAAAGTAAATAGAGAGAGAGAGAGAGAGAGAGAGAGAGAGAGAGAGAGAGAGAGATACATTAGATGGATAGATACATTAGATAGACAGATCGAATTTAAAACAATTGTCTTCATTTCGTTATTTACTTTTCAACAATCACAACTGTTTTTGTTGTTGTGTTTCCCCAAGACTCCCCCCCCCCTCCTATCCCCAAGAGGAAACGTGAGACAAGCACAATATAAAAAAAAAACCCAGCCCTTGTGTCAGGTTATCAGCTTAGCGTTCAGATTATGATGTGTATGTTGCACTAACCTGCAGATATTTAAGAGTAACAAACAACTGCACAAAAGTACACTATTTAGACAGAGAGGAAACAAAATGACTTCAATCATAGAAACCCAGAACATCGCTAGGTAGAGTACTTTATCAAGGCATTTAATATACAAATAATAATAAAAACAACTCATTTGGATCTGAAGGAAAAGAAATACGAAGATGAATAAAACCGAGATGTTATTTGCCTCAATCTTGGAAAGTATGTGCATTTCCCCCCACCCCCCAACCCCCACCCCCGGGGCAGAATGTATGAGTCAACGGACAGATGTTTTTGTTGATCCATCATCCGCTGAAACTCACCATAGGCGAGTGAAATGAAGTTATTTTTAGTGCGGTACTTGCTTGAGTTACGAAGCGATGGTGTATAAGAAGAGTTACTGTGAACCTTTCATTTCAGTAGGATCAGAAACGATCATCTAATTGAATAATTCAAATTTTGAGATGGATTACGGTAAATAGCTGGGGTGGGGTGGGGGGTGTGTTCCCCAGAATCCGAGCACCATAGTCTTAAAGCCCCTACCCACCCTGTGAAATTCTAAGGGTTTTGAAAGTTTTGTTTTATTGTAGAGGTTCTTAAATGTATGCATTTTTTTTAATGATTATTAACAGTTAATGCGCATTTGGCACAAACAACGGTATTATTCTTTTTTTTTCTAAAACCAATACAGTGTGCGGCAGGGCCGGCCTTGCCCTCCGGGTCCCTAAACCCCTATGTTCGGCACTGGCCTAAAGCCGGTCCTAAGTGTGCAAATTTCCTGATACCCTGTTTATTCGCCTTATACGCCCCCACCCTTCCCTCTTTTCAGTGCCCTAAACAGATCATGGAAACAAAATATTAAATTAATTATTTTTACTCTAAATCCGAAAAGTTTTGAAAAACGCTCTTTCGTTTAAAATTTTTTTTTTCCCCTGTTGCAAAAAAGTATTTTTTCGTCTTATGGAATGTTTTAGGTGTTTTACGGTAAGTTCATTTGGTTTGTTTACTTCAAGGATCTGTGTTTTAGAGATTACCTACATGACGTCATTTAAAGAGAGCAGGCTCTTTTTTTATGATTTTCAATTTTTCCTGCAATTTTGACCTAGCCTACAAATGCAGGTACGGTATCCAAACTGCTGCGGTCGTGCGATAGGGCGCAAACATGTCTGCTTGAAGGTTTGGAGCTTATATTTCAAAAGTAACTTAAATCGGCCGTGCTTGTTAGAAATAGACCACTGGTTTTTTCTCATGCACCATTAGCATGTACTGGTTTGGCCATGTTCTAGTAATGATGTTAAGCCGGCCATGTATCAAGGTGTGGTTTTATTAATAATACATCTTATTTTCCCCCCTCTCATGTTATCTATCTACATAGCATCTTATTATTTCTTATTTCCGCCATTTTTTGTCAGAGGAGAGAAAGAGAGAGAGTTCGAGAGAGTGAGTGAGAGAGAGAGAGAGAGAGAGAGAGAGAGAGAGAGAGAGATAGGGATAGAGAGATGGAGATAGGGTATGGATAGAGAGAGGGATAGAGAGATGTATAGAGAGAAGGAGAGAGGGCACCACTGCACAAAGTCAGTATCCGGCATGGGACGATGACACACCTACTGGAGCGAGACAGACGGCAGTCAAGACACAACTGTCTCGGGCTAGATGTGAACTGGTTTTATACCCTTTTTTTTTCCATAGCCTATATAAACAAGGTAGATTGTGACCTATTTCTACTGTAGCGTTATACCTGAAAGCTTCACTGAATCCAAGTATTTCTACATACGCTCCTAATCCCTCCCCCTTTCCCACTCACCAACCCGCGTTGACCCTTTTCCATATTTAATTTGTTTTGTCTGTTGCGGGGGATGGCTGCCCGGCGGGGGCGGGGAGTGGGGGGGTAGAGAGAACTGCAGCACACAACAACAGATGAGCTACGAAACATTCTTAAAATTTAATCCATTCGTATAGTAGCAAGTGTGTGTGGAATTGGTAGTGCTGAAAAAAAGAACACCAAAATCTTTATGTGGGTGCCGCTTCTCTTTGAGAAACTGCATCTCTTTGAGAAACTGCATCTCTTTGAGAAACTGCATCTCTTTGAGAAACTGCAACTCTTTGAGAAACTGCGTCTCTTTGAGAAACTGCATCTCTTTGAGAAACTGCGTCTCTTTGAGAAAGTGCGTCTCTTTGAGACTTCTCGTGTACTTTAAATCTATCAGGATACCTTAGAACTATTCGTAAGATATACATTGGTCATTGGTGAAGTTTTATCCACCTCAGCATCACCGCCTGCCTCAAGGTACCGGCATCTTGGGCAGTTGCCGGGCAGAGCCATGAACGTGCGCTTTTGAGAAATTTTCATGCTCTACATTTTGGAAAACCAAGGGCTCCGGCAACTTTATGGCCAGCACCACTCAGAGGACACTTTTAGGGGTAATACTTTACCAATATCGATCTAAATATATAAGTTAATCACAAAATCAAAGCGGAATTAAAAAAAAAAAAAACAGCAGCAAGACACATACGACCCATTTAAAAGTTCGAAAATAGTTCGGGCCGTCGTCGATTGAATATCAGTTGTGGTGCCTCCATGTCTAGCAGCACCATACGGTCATTGCGTTTTCGGCTGAACTGTTGGAGCAGAGTAGAAATAAGCGCTACAAACATAGCTTCTTTTGAAGAATAGTGTTATTTGAAACAGTGTCAAGCGATTAATCTCGACCCCCCAACCCGTCCAAATACTTATGCCTTTCATTATTGAAGGAAAGCAAAAAAAAAACTTCGATAATGTCCCCTGAATTGTTCATCTAAGAGCTGAAAACATTTATTAACAGAGACAGGGTTTTTAGCCAGAAGATCTAAGCCCCCCCCCTCCCCCTGGGTCACTCTGACGACTAGCGACCCCTACCTCTGTTCCCCTCTTTACTGAAAGCATTCCTTACTTACAGAAAAAAAAATAATTGCACAATAATACATTTTCGAAAACGGGGGCCCCTGAAATGTGTTCTGGTCGCACCCCCTTCTTCCTTGATGTGGCCCTAATTGGCCCATAATATTGATGAAATGCCGAGGTTTGACATTAAAACGGTAAAGATACTGAACCTCTTTTAAAACAATAACCGTATGTTCGTACTCGCGCGATTTAACTGTGTTTGATCTAGCGTTTTGTGCTTTTAACGTGTTTGCTACATGTTATGTATGTTGCATAGATACCATACGTTTTTGGTGATTGATGGAGACGAAGCACGATGGAAAGCTGGTTCCCCCCCCCCCCACCCTTCCCCCAACTCTCGAATCTGGCATACATAAGCAAGCACACAGTGAGGTCAGCATGCTGGCCTTATTACGCCTATTTCTCTGGTATGAAATGTAAACAATGAAATGCCTTTATCAAAAGAACGTCTGACTGCAATCACCGCAGTCGGCGGCGTGCCCAGGTCTCTATCTGCTTGGGTCACCACATTGCACGTGTGTGGTGGTGGATGTCGTGTGTGTGTGTGTGTGTTTAATCCAAAAATGTCAAATTTACAAGTTTTTTTTATAAAATATTGCAACATATTATTTAGAGCGAATAAGTTGTGTTATGAGTTGACCTATTGTAACATCTCCAGGTTTTAAACACCCATATAACAGCAATGCCAACAGTATGGTTGAAATAACTGTTTATATATTGAATAGCAAAAACATTATAAAATAAACTCTTTCCACTATAACTATGTATAGATAAATACAGGGAAAACCCATTCTTCTAATTATATAGACCCTCACCCACCATATCTTTGACAAAAACCTATTTAGACTTTATTTAATTTTTTAGTGTTTGGTAAAGAAAAGCAATCAACTACCACCTCCCTTCTATCTAAAACAGATTATAACGAAAACCGTTTCCCAAACGCTCTTTCGTTACATAATATGTGAAAACCTTTCCTTCAACCCTCATTCGTTCTGCAATTTGTGAAAACCGTTCTTACAGCCCTCCTTCGTTATATAATATGTGAAAACCGTTCCTTTAACCCTCATTTGTTCTGCAATTTGTGAAAACCGTTCTTACAGCCCTCCTTCGTTATATAATATGTAAAAAACGGTTCCTTTAACCCTCATTCGTTCTGCAATATGTGAAAACCGTTCCTCAATGCAATGAGTCCATCAAATGAAGTTAACCAAACTTCACAGACACAGACATTTTCGCAGCAAAAGTTGTTTTACGCAATAAGATGCTACATTTTCATGTCCTCAATACATACTTAATCTACAAAACACTGTTTGAAATCTATGTTACAGTATCATTTCACCATGAAACTCCTGTATGCCATGTTCAGTTAAATTACCCTTACGTGAACAGCAATATCGCTTTGCTAAGCATTATTTTATTTCCTCTCAATGTTCCGCCCCTGTGAATAATGTTAATAATAACACTACGCCGACAGACAAGACATGTTGGAATCAAATTTCTCGCTCTATTGTAGAGCGAATAAACGAGAGCATAGAAATGTGGATAAAGTGCCAAGATTCATGAGATATGTTGCAACTATGCTAAAAATCTGATAGAATCGGTGACTTACCTCATGTTCTGCAGCCAGAGTAGTCTAAATAAACACAAAGTGGCCAGAAGAATGAGCAAGGACACACGACGATTAGTCCTTTGGTTCAAAACACAATTTTCCTGCTCACTAGAGCCCATTTTTTGTGGGTGTTGTTTCGTTGGGTTTGAATATTGGGCCCTATTGCCAAGTCAACAACTTGGGGCACTGAAATAAAAATTCGGCCCTTGCTGTACTCGTTGGTACTAAAGAACAATTGATGAATCCAGTTTTGAGAAATGTTAGCTGTCTTACAGCCCCTATGGAGGCGAATACGCGTAAAGGTCGGACTAAGCAGAAATATAAAAAAAAACAAATTAAAATTATTCAAGCGAAAAATTTGTTTGTTTTTTAAAATGCGAATCTTGCAATTTTTTTTTTATCTTTCGGCAAATTCTATTCCGATGATATTAAAAAAAAAAAAAAAAAACTAAACACAGTTAACTTCAACTTCAAAAAACCTAGAAATCGTTTTTTTTTTTGTTTTTAATTTAAAAAAAAAAACTAGGAATTTAAAAATGTGATAAATAAAAGCACGGAACAATAAATAAATGAAAGAAATCAAAACAAAAACCTATGTGGATTCGACTCAAAAAGCTGGGTACAGCCAACTACCTCCAGTTAAAAATATCCCTATATAAAAGGTAGCACCCCTACGTTTGGAGTCTACAGGCTAATATGAAACCCTAAAAAAAAAAGACAACAACCAACTTAGAAATGCTAACCCCAAACGATCTGAAAAGCAAGAGAGAGAGAGAGAGAGAGAGAGAGGCATGGGGGGAAGGGTGAGGGGGGGAAAAGCACCGATAGCTTTTCCAGGGCTCGCCGTTCAGCCTAAAACAGGGGCAGACAAGTAGGGAGGAGTTCAACTGAAAGTTGGGTTTTTTTTTTAAGGTAGCTCTTTGGTAGGTCGGCAAGTTCATTCTTGCGATCTCAAATGCCCGATATAGAAAGTCGCGCGTTTCTGTATAAAAATAAGAAACGCGAACAGAGTCTGTATTAATGAATGTTTGCTGCGTAAATCTTCTGTAAATAAATGGTTAATTGTTTTCCCACTAATTTGAAGTGCATTCATCTTTCTAAATATAGAATTTTTTTTTTGTTCTAAAAAAAGGGGAAGATAATTTTGTTTAAGTGAAACACTTGAACTTATAACTAGATTATTTTATAGATATTCAAAGAAATAAAGGGAGGTGGTTCATTTGCTGGAACAGCGGTTTCGTCTACTTGACTTTCTGCTCATCCTCAGGTACAGCTGTGGGATGGGGTTGGGAAATAGGGCGGTTGGTTGGGGGCGCTGGGAGTGTTTAGATGCGAAGAAAAATTGCTGCGTGCGCATCTCTGGTTTTAGACTAAACCCTACACAAAACTGGAAAACAAAAAAAATTTATAAACTTCATACTATGGGCGTTACCCGTGTGTTTGTGTGTGTGTGTGTGTATGTGTGTGAGTGTGTTTACGCAGTCTGCAGGAGTATCGGCCGAACGGAGGTGAGTCGAAATGGATGTGCAGCAAGAGGCAGATTTGGAAGACGTAACGCTGGGAGGTGATGTGTGATTTTGTTTTTACTCATTCACAGCCTTCTTAAGTCAGACGCTTATCCAGTGTCATCAGGACCGGACTCAGGCCGATTTGAAAGATTGCTTCGAATGGGGCCCCAGCCTGGGGGTGCCCCGCAATTTACACTTATATTAATAGTAATAGCTTATTTGAAAAAAATTAGAAGAGGGGCCTCAAAGACAAGCGACCGTTAAATTGGGCCCCGCAATTCGTAAGGCCTAGGCCGCTGAGTGTCGTAAATATCCTTGTGCCCCCACCCCGCCCAGTTCGACTCTAAAAAGTGCCACCCGCTTATTTCTAAATAAAAAAAATATGAGTTGAATGCCACTTGGAACCGAACTAAGTATATTAGTACCTTGAGCGTTTACGAACAAGCTTTGAAATTCAAGCATGCGACGTTTACGCTGCGATTTATTTATACTTCCTTCTGCGATGGCAGAGTAATTGCTGCACTCATCAATGACAGATGATGCCCCTGATAGATGGAAGATGACGCCCTGACAGATGAAAAAAAAAATTGCTTTTTGATAGCTTTAGAAACTGATCGATCCCTTGCATATAATTAATAAAGGTGGAAAATTGACCCCAAAAGGAGCGATTTTGTTTTACAAATTACGTTCGTATTCTGCAGGTATAGTTGCCATTTAAGCAACGTCAGATGCAACCCCCACCCTCCTCCCAAAGCCAACATTGTGGCAGAGTTATCACTCTTACTAAGTTCGGTATATGACGCTGGTTTTCTGCAGCAAAATTATGTAAATAGTCCAGTCAGCAACTGATTCTGTCAATTAATTTGATTATAATTAGGATTAAGTTATTTAAGGGCGGCAGATGCCCCCTTCCCCATAAGGTTGCAGCAGAAAATTTGTATATCTTTAATATTGTTTAAGTGGGAAAAGAATTCATTTAAGGGTTAAGAATGGGATAAAAATGATATCGAAACTATTTTTAATCCAATCTGTTTCATGTAAATTCTGAGGTGTCATGGCATTAAGCACCCACAATGTCGCATTCACAGTGTCGAAACCACAGTTTTGAACCCACAGTGTCGCACCCACAGTGTGGCACCCACAGTGTCACACCCACAGTTTTGAGCCCACAGTGTGGCACCCACAGTGTCGCAAATCACAGTTGAATGATAGCAAGACCACAGTGTGGCAACACCCACAGTGTCGCACCCACAGTGTCGCACCCACAGTTTTGAGCCCACAGTGTCGCACCCACAGTTTTGAGCCCAGTGTGGCACCCACAGTGTCGCACCCAAAGTTTTGAGCCCACAGTGTCGCACCCACAGTTTTGAGCAAACGCACAGTGTCGCACCCACAGTTTTGAGGTCGCCCACAGAAATCGCACCCACAGTGTCAGCACCCACAGTTTTGAGCCCACAATCGCTGGCACCCAAAGTGTCGCACCAGCGTTTTGAAATGCCCACAGTGTCGTTGCAGTGTCGTAACAGTTTTGAGCCCAGCAGGTCGCACCGGAGTTGATAACGCGTAGTACAAACATATAAACAAATCAGTTGTTGAATATAGTCACTGCAAAAATGCACTGTTGGGCTTAAGTCATAGAAAATAATCACGCCATCGCGGTGCTTTAGCTTCTGATACAATGCACCCACAGTTTTGAGCTCACAGTGTGGCAACGGTGAACAGATCGCACAGTGTCGCGCCAAAGTCGCCGAATCACAGTTTTGAGTCTTGCAGCAACAAAATGCAACGAACAGTAGTTGAGTCTTGCGTCTGCACCGCAAATGCACCGAGCTGCCAGCAATAACGGTATGCGAATACGGCGTTAAATATGTTTATAAATAATCAACGAAATGCGCAAGAAAATCGAATCAGCATGATCTTCTTCATTAAAGACTCACTTCACCTTCTTCATAATCCATTTAAATAGATGATCGCGTTGACAAAATGCTGATAAGCAGAGAACGTTCAAACAATCGCTGATTAATAATATCGTCGAGGATTGATGGCGCGCTGGGAGAGATTGTATCAAAGTAGCAGAGAATACTTTCAAAAAGATTGCATATATTTTGCACCACATGAAAGCGCCAAAGAGGGTTAGAATCGATCTGAAACACTTCGGTATATCGATCTTTTTGAATGCGCGCTGAAAGTGATGTGAGTCGACGCGAGATTGCGTCGAGTTCATCAAAGTCCATTAGTATCAGCATCGAGTTTTTCAGTTGGCGCGTCGTCACCGCGAATATCAATCAAGCTTAAGCTGAGAACGAACGTCGAGGCTAATAAAGAGAAAATGTGTTCAAGATTGCCACTTTTTCAGTGGAACGATGGTGGCAGAGATGAACGCTCGTTAAAAAAGAACCAGTGATCTGTACAGTTGTCTTTCAGCAATGCATCTGACCACTAGTCACCTCCAAACTGATGTTTGTTGTTGTAGGGACACTGAACACCTGCGATATTTATCGCATGAGGCCGCTTCCATTGGTTAGCTCCTCTCTCCCTCCAGATCACTCACCCTCGTTCTAACTTGGGTACACCTAAAAAACATTTGTAAAAACACTAAGCTTTAGAGAATGAAATGCGATGAGCAACACATATAACAGGATAACAGATTTCCATTTATGAGAGTTAATCACAAAAAAGAAAAACACGAAAACTGATCGTTGAGGTGATAATTTCTCCTTGGTTTTTTTTTTTTTTTTTATATTTACACCTGATCAGCATAGTCTAGATACAGTATGTTGCTGTGCTAGTTCTATGATAAAACTATTTGTATATATATATATATATAGTATATGTGTATAAGTAGATAAATGACTCTTACATTTCTAAACCTACAATGAGTAAATCAAAACATGGGTTGGCACCATCTGCAGCAGAACACAGTCTCCTGTCACATAAGAGAACTCTGACACTCCCATCACATGAATGCACCACCCTCCAGCCATAGTCACTTTCTGCATCACTGCAGAGAAATGTGAAATTTCCCATCAGATTTGCAGTCAGATACCCTCCCATTATATAGCACTCAGGCACTATCCATCACATGTAGCCCACTAAGGTTCTTAAAGCAGTAAATACCCAAAGAATTACTGCCCATGGCGTGGCACCAGTGTGCTACTTGTCTGCATTTTGCCCTCCAGCTATTGCTCTGCATGAGGCATCCTGTGCTACTGCTCATGGAAGAGCAGCACCTGCAGCGCCTGCTCTGCACAGGCACCCTGGTTTTACTGCTCTGAGTGGAAGTATCCATGATCCATAAACCCACATCTAGAATCGAGTTCTTCTTGGGCTATTTTAAATCACAGTAGTGGCTGCGGATATAGCCAACGCGCACGCACTATAGATGGACTATTTTTTGTGCGTGATGTATGATTGCTGATCTGAAAGTCCTGTCCAGCCACAGAAGATTGCTCATCCAACCTCATCCTGAACCCTGACCTACTTCCCAGCCCTATTCCTTTGTCCTAACTCAACTCATCTTGAAAAAACAAAGTTAAAAAAATATGAGTAGTTTGCTTATATCCTGAGAAAATAATGGAGCAAAGAAACTGGCTGTATCCGCAGTTTCAAATGTATTAAATATATATTTTTTTTCATTTTGGTGTCACCCCTAAAATAGTGTCACCGGGTGCGCCCGCACCCCCCCGCTAGTGACGCCACAGATCAAACAGTACTAGTATTATATCTGTATGTCTTGGACTTCACTTCCCAAAGCTTATTTTCATAAATATTACAAGTTTCATTAAATTCACAGACTACAAAGCAACCAAAACATTAACTTTCAATTGCTATTTAATTATTTGGTATATTTTTTTACATTTATTCATTTAATTATGTGATATTTATCTATATTTTAAAGCTATGTACTTGTATTTACTCATACAACTCTGTACAATAATTATTGATGTTAATAATGTGAATCTTGACTATTCTTTTAATAATTAGCCTAGTGTTTTTAAATTCCCAATAACACTCGCTACAGAATTGCCCATTAAGGTGCGATTTTCAGTTGTTGACTTTGTAATTGATGTAGATGTATTTCATTTAGCTATTCACACTGCAGTATGGTGGTGAATTTTTATCAGTTATTTTCTTATTAATGTTAATACAATTCTAATAGGTGTAACATATGCTTACAAAAAAAAAATAAAAACAATATTGAGTGAATCAGAACGAAGGCCCTAGAATAAAAAGGGGTTCCACTATACGATGCAGTCAAATGGGAGTGAGAAAGAACTTCAAATAAATGATTATCATCATATTGGTAATTTATAAAACAAAAAGTTCAGAGGTTATGTGAGGACCCAGCCATCCATTGAGCTAATCCTAAACATAATTGTTGCCAGAGTTGCAGATAATAGACTGTCGACCAGCTCTGTCAATTCATCAGAAAACATAATTTTTCCAGAAAGAGAAAGTCGCCTCACAAGTCCAGCACCCGGCTTTAAATGGAAGCACCTGACCGTTGGGGTTAAAGGGCGTGCTAAAGCAACTGCTACAATCTCATATGCCGAGGTTGAAGAAACAGATGAATTCCATATCCCCACATCTGCCCCGATGGCCCATTAGGGCTAAGGGAACTTTATCTCCAACCTAAACGGGGAAATTTGTAAGGTTTGCTGTCATCATCAACAACCGGGAGTGTAATGCCACACGGAGGGTCATCACTGATCGAGCCCAAGCCCCTAAACTCGAGCGCTTTACCGCACGACCACTAGCCTCATCCTCTCCTTTAACACATCTCGAATAATAATAAAAAGCAAGAAATGATACCATCATAAAAAAAGTTATTTTAACATGTACATGTAACATAAATAAATGAAAAATAAACAATGACACACTTGAATCAGTTTATTATTCCTTGCAAATATGTTACATACCTAAACATTATCTGGACTTTAGGTTACATGTCAAAGCAAATATGTGAATCTTCCAAATATTTCTGAACTTTTTTTTATTACCGTATTTCAATGTAGGCTCAAAGCCACCACTTTTTTCCAAAATTTTCAATCCCAAAAATAAGGCTGGTAAAAAAACAAATATACAGCGAAAACAGATTTTATACTATGAAAACCCAACTTGCGGTTATCTAATAAAATATATTTTTCAAAATTATTCACTGAAAGTTTCGGGGAAAATGTGTCCGAAGTCTTTAAATTGTTTTACCAGTCAAATGTCATATAAAACATTTTAACCTACAATCAATGCCAAACCTGACATTCTAAATGACACCACTTAGTCCACATGTTATGATTATTTCTATTCTTCTTACAATGTTTAATTTAAATTTTCATTTCCTCAGTCTAATTATTCAATTTAAGACTTTTCAGGTTTATATTTGGTATATTAAGAATATTAAAAAATATGAACACTTATATTTTGAAAATTCATGCAAATTTTACAGTATTCTGGGTGCTATGTTCTAAACGAATGCTGCGAAAATAATGTTTACTGTAATAAACTTTTTAAATGACATTTACTCTGGAATCTCACACAAAAATGCGGCATTAGAGAGATGATGGAAATAGCAAGAGCAATCCTTAGGTTCCCAGGTAAACACTCTATGAATCAAACATTGACAATCCTTCTTAATATAGGTAGGTCTTTTTGGTCTGCCTGACCATCAGTGGCACAATAGGCGTTAATCTATATCTGTTGATCCAGGTCCTTTCACTTAAACTGTCAGTCCCACCTACAAGGACGGTACCCCTGGACTTATGTCTGATCACAAAGCTTCTAATTATTTCGTACTCTATGTCCGAGTCGATTTCGGCCAAATAGCCACCAAATCTCACACACATGGACTGAGCATCGGCTGCTGAAAAATGAGTGTATTTGTTTTTAGTTAGCCAGTAGCGCAAGCAGGATGACCCAAAGAATAACTTCTTGCTCGTCCTCAGAATAATGATTTAGCTTACCGCTCGTCTGTTGAAATCTTTAAAGTCTTTAACTAATTTTAACTGATTGTTTACCTTTAATGTTTAGTTCTAATTTATCTTTTAGAGACTTTTGCAAAGTTTCCCAATTGTTGACATTCAACTGTGTATAATTAGCTTGATGTCTGTCTAGAGTTAACTTCAAACTACTTAGATTTTGCGTGTTTTCGCATACATTTGTCTTTTAGCGTTAATATGAGTAGATTATTCATATCGTTAAAAGCTATTGTTGGACTAATTTCTGAGCTAGTTGTTTTATTTTTATTTCAGTTATCATGGTTCTAAATCTTTCATGCATTGCTTAAATCTACCAGTAAACTTGTATTGAGTTACGAAGATCAATATATGAATAATAATTAGTTTATCTTCAACTCATTGATGCCTCACTGTTAGTTAAACGTTTTTATTCGAACTCTGTTAAAAAGTTGTACTGTTTCGTTGTTAAATTTGTAACTTTTCCTTTCAGAAATTTCATCTCTGCTCACTTCTGATTTATTGTTCAGTTCAGCGGTCAAACTTCAAAATTTCTCTCAAATTGTTTAACTCATGAGAAATCAGTCTATCTTGTTAAGTTGATTTTCATTTAAATTAATGCGCAACCTTCTTGCTGTTAACTAGTCCAACATTTTGCCCAACTTTCTTCAAATTCGGCATTTCAAAGAAGTTCGATACCAGACAATGTTTTACATTCATATTTTATTGATTTGATGTTTTCAAGATCATTTATTTCTGACTTGATCTTTTGATTGTCCCACAAACATTGATCTCAAGTTTGCTATTATCATCTAAAGAACTGAATCACGTCAAAATGATGCTGGAAATAATGCACTTACACAGCCGAGGTCTACCGGTATCGATGCCGTTTACGGACGTCAATCCAAAGATCATCGTTCAGTTACTCGCCAGAAATTTGACATAGCGGCTCCATCGATCTACAATATTTACATTTGATCAAACTGTTGAAAAAGAAATTTTCTGCAGTTTCGCTTTCAACCAATTAGAAGATTCTCAAATTATGGTTGTTTTTGTGAATGTGATATTTCAATGAAATCCACATTGATAAAAGTTCATCAGAGAGTTTAGTTCTTGGGCACAATGTAATATTAAATGAGATTAAGTTCGTGGTCCCATTGGTAAGTTCATCTGGTTTCCATGTGTTCGATAGTTATATTAAAAAAAGACAAATAAAGTATAAATATTTTGAAAAAGTTGAGAATAAAAAGTAACTTTTGAAGCATTTTCCATTGTTTCATTTCTACGATTTCGCATGTAGCTTAAACAACCAGTTGTTTGTTTTATTCAAGAGATATTATTATCGATCATTGAAATGTTTCATTCTGGTTGAATCATTTTTCAATAGACTGACGCACCAAAACTTTTTAAGTATTTTTGAATGATCGGTAAGTAAGGTTATTTTTGGTTTTAAAGATCCGATTTTTCATATTATTTAAATTAAAGGTTGTTGTATTTGAATTGCATTTTCTGATTTAACACAGAGCCCAAACGTTTTATATATATTATGAAAGTAAGTAATGTACTATAAAAAAGTAATATGACAAAAAAAGATAATAGAAGACAATCTATATATATATATCTTAACTGAATGAACGTGCAGATATTTCTAGCTAGATCGCAGAAATATTTAGATTATATTATCTAGAAAAAATATAACCATCAATATGTATCAATTACTTCAATCACCAGCGTTTATTTGTCAATAAATCATTAAACATTCGAAATATCTAAGTTTAGGAAAATATATTTTCAATTGGGTATGATTTTGATAATGGTCAGTTTTATAATTTTTCTTTACAATTATCATATTTTAAAGACTCAAAAGCACAAATTTTATTTGGAGTGTAGGGGTTGGAAAACGCAAGAAGTTAAATCTGTTTAGAAAAAAAACAACTTAATAATTTCTTGATTTCAACCCAAAATATCTAGCACTAAAATATCAATTGATTTAAAATAAAATCCCAAAATTAAGGTTAGATAAGATATCCAATTCAGTACTAGCAAGATTTATATTCCACTAACAGCCGTTCATAAATTTACATACTTAGATATATTAATATCGTTCTGCATTTGACAAATCGTTAATATCTGTCTAAAATTATTTTATCTAGACCATATTTCACATTGATTCAATAATAGTTTTAAACTTTTATATATTATATTAAATAATTTGTTCGTTGTTTTGTATAACTATTTGAGTGGCAGTTGCAAACTATGAAAATCAAATCTGGTTTAATAATTCAGCCTATCTGCCTTATTTCAAAACCTGATTATCGTATAATTCCCTTGAACCATGAATGGCATTTTTCATCTGAAACCGTTCTTCGCGTATAAGTTGACATGTTCATCAGGCTAGAAGAATCAAAGGCTTTTTTGATCAAATCAGATTCTTCACGACTTTGCTGTGTTCAGCTTGGAGTTGAATTCAAGCTGAACTTGCCGCCTCTTCACAAAATGAATATACACGATCTGAGCCCCTTCGTATGTATTCAGTGGCGCCCTCTCAGTAATCCGCACTTTTAAACTGACATAGGTGTTCCGTGCCAACTGCTTTGTTAAATGACTTGTTAAATTAATCCAGATAGAACCGTTGAAAGTTTTGTTGTCATAGTAACCAGTCATTGAATAAAACCTGATAAGTTAAGATTTATAGAGATCTAGTTTAAATAGTTACTTGTTCTACTCTTCAATATCTGACACTGAAGCTAAGTACTATGAAATGTAAAATCATGTTATTATATTTTTGGTTGGGTAAATGAAAACGACCTGTAAAAATATAAAAGACTGATGTCAATACTTAATGCTCATGTTAAAGAATGTATTTTAAACTAGTGCTTTTAGCATTTATTAAAAATAGTTATAAGATTCAGCACAATATTATGTAAAGTAAAAACAGCTTAATTTCAGTGTCACATTTATTGTATTAAAATATATGACTGAAGTGTTACATTTATTGTGTAAATAAACAGTAAGGGACTCAGTGTCACTGCATAGTATGTGCTGTATCCATCGTCACATTTATTGTGTAAATAAACAGTATGACTCAGTGTCACATTTATTGTAAATGTACTATATGACCTGTTACATTTATTGCGTAAAAAACAAAGATCATAGTAAGCTATCATTGTGTAAACAGTATGATCAGTGGTTATGATTATTGTGTAAATAAACAGTATGACTCAGAGTTACGATTACAGTATAAATAGTAATGACTCAGAGTTACATTTATTGTATAAATATATATAGAATGACTAGTAATGCATTTATTGCAATAAATATGTTGGTGAATGATTCAGTGTTACATTTATTGTGTAAATAAATAGTATGACCAGTGTTACATTTATTGTATAAATATACAATGACTCATAGTTTATCATTAGTAAAATAAACAGTAGACTCCAGTGTTACATTTATTGTATAAAATATATAGAATGACTCAGAGTTACATTTATTGTGTAAAATAAACAGTACATCCATGTTACATTTATTGTATAATATATGAATGACTCAGAGTTACATTTATTGTGTAAAATAAACATAAATATCTTGAATACATTTTATTGTAAAATCAATGATTAGTTTTAAAAAAATTTATGTCGTGATTTTTCGTCATTTACCTAATAGCAATATATTACTTTTTTCAGATAAGTCTTAGACAATTGTGATACACATTTTATTTTTCCTTCCTGTTACCACATACAACATAGTAGTGATAAAGAATATACAACAGATAAAGAAAACAACATTTTTTTAATTTCTTCGTCGAATATTATGCAGATATTGGCTTTGATCAAAGCTTTCAAATTGTTAAATAAAACGAGGAAGTCGAAATGTAGGTGATTAATACCTTTATTTAGAAAACATTTTATATCAACGATGTCTTCGTATACGTCGTCCTGTGGTTCGCAGTGCCAGTTGCGATTTGGTCCAGTAATTGGCCTTTAAATTCTCCTCCGTTTTTAATATCTGAATCATGACATTGAGTTAATGTACTTAACATTACGTAAAAATGTATCCTCCCTCAAGTTAAATATCAGCGTTCAATTAGGCCCCACTTTCCTTTAAAGTTATGCTTTAAGTTCAGGGTCCTTTTTACATCAGAGTTCCTGCTTAAGTGTGAATTTTTCAAATCACCAATAATGTAATCGCAACATTCGATTTAATAAATGCACTGCATTAGTGTTTATTTTAATCCGATTTAACTGAAATATCAAATACGCCATAGTATATATCAGTTTTGCGCGATTATTTATTATAAAGTGTCTTATTATAAAAGTTTATAGGTTTTTTTGTTTTTTTAAATTAGGTACATTCACAATATAATTTATCACGGTTTTGATTGTAACCTTCGTTCTGAAGCCTCAATATCATATCATTGTAAATAAGACTGACTGAAGAACAACATCTTAAATGATTATTCACAAAAACCATAGATAGTGACTAGATCACCTATGCTTATTTAATAGAGACCGAAAGCTATGTTATAATTTGCGGACTAACTTAGAAAAAGAAAATATGTTATTCTGCATAGTTCTTTATTTTTTTTACTGAAAAGATTTCCTTCCCTATTTCGCAAAATCCCATTCATGCTGAGGTTATGCTTTAAATCTTACTGATGTCTGAGGATCACATCCACGTTAATTGAAAAGTTATATTTTTTTCAATTTTGGCAAAAACAATGTAAAATGTCTTCACATTATCTTGTTACTAAAGATTTTCATGTAAGTATACACAACGTAGTTGCAAAGAACTTTTTGTAATATATAGGTAATATAAATCTAATATGAAATTGTTCTTAACTGATATAATGTTTTTCATATATTTGTAAGGATCTAGTTTTATATATCTATATAAACTATCTTATTTTTAATGATCCAACGTCTCATAATGCTAAAAGTGTTTCATTGTTTTATGATAAATGAGAAACGTCAAATTTATAATCTTATCACTATTGAGATATGGATACTGAGACAAATACATCTTCAAACTCCCATAAATGACGTTATGTTGTTTAATTTACGCTTACTTTGATAAACGAATCGAAGTTGACACAGGTCGTGGAGCCGCCAGCTTCACTCCACTACGATTTAAATAACTAGATATTTAACACCCAACACACAAAATGACAAATGTGGGAGTTACGTATACCCAATGATGGACAATAGGTCAGTGTGGAGGTTACGCGCACCCCCAGGTGGTCAGTGTGGGAGGTTATTTAACGCCACTGAGATGTATGTTATACCTATGTCAGGAGGTTACGTCGCACCCAGTCTGTTTTAGAGTATAGACACAGGGTCATGAGTTACTGCGACCCTATCACAGACAGTGAGGGACATGAAACAGAGGTTATTGCCACTCCCACTATCAGATGTGATGGAGACTGTTAGCAGGCTGAGGTGAGGTTGTTACGCGCCACTCCTAGCCCACTGAAATGGATGGGTTACAGGTCAGGTGAGGTTGGCCGCACTCCTACCATGCATGATGTTGACACAGTGCCAAGAGTGTGCTGCCTGTCACTGGGATTGAGCAGACAGTGCTGTGTGGAGGTGCACGCACCATCTCCACACGGGACATGGGCATTACAGTGGTGCAGGCTCATGACCCACTGCTGATTATCATACACTTTTTACTCATCCATATAAAAAAATAGTTCTTATTTATAACTGATCTAGTAAAGTTCACATTTTGAAACGAGGCTGGTACACAACAAAATCTTACATTATTTTTTTTCCTCAAAACAATGACAGATTTTTATATATATAAACCTGTATTTTTTTCAGTCTGAATTATGATATTGCACCAACTTAACCTAATCGCTAATCCTAATCCAACCCCAAACTCAAACCCTGAACCCGTCCTGCATTTTTCTGAAAAAACAAAAGTAATATAATAAAATTCAGTCCTTTCTGTCAATATGCGCACATCTAAGAATGTACGGAGTAATACGGAGAATGAATAGCCGCAGCCGTTTCATTTCCAGAAAATACTATTATTATATCAAGTTTTTTCTTGGATTAAACCTGCGAACAGAAGTTGTTTTTTTTTTGTATTGATAAAAACGAGCCTTATTAGGTTGTAAAGTAAGTCTGTTTGTAATAAGAATAAGCTGTAAGACACATGTGTCTTGGCTCATATTGAATAGTTTTAGATACATGTAGTCTCACTATATTGAATAAGTTTTAGACACATGTCAGTCTGAGATTGAATAAGTTGGGATATGTGTCAGTCTAGATTGAATAAGTTGTAGATGATGTGTTGGTCTATATTAAATACGTTGGGAGATACATACGGTCTATATTAAATACGTTGTAGATACGTGTCAGTCTATATTAAACATACAGCATAGATACATGTGTCAGTCTATTAAATGCTGTATACATGTATATAGTCTATACGCCAAATACGTTGTAGATACATGTGTCATAGTCTATATTAAATACGTCACGTGATACATGTGTCATTGCAGAGTTAAATATTGTTGACATAAAAGGTCATATTAAATATGTTAGATATATAAAGTTACCTTATATTAAAAAGAAGTTGTGAGGTATGTTAGTCTATTAAATACGTTGTATGATGTCAAATCATATTAAATAATACGTTTAAGATAATATGTAACAAATAACATGTTGATATGTCATCTATATTAAATACGTTGTGATACATGTCATGTCTATATTAAATACAAGTTGGTGAGATGTGTCAGTCCATATTAAATACGTTGTGTGAGTAATAAAACAAACCAATAAATGCTTGTAGAGTTGTCAGTCCATATTAAATACAAGCAGATGTTACGTGTCATCCATTAAATACGTTGTAGATACATGTACAATTAAATGTCACGTTGTGATACGTCAAGTCCATATTAAATACGTTATGTGTCAGTCCATTAAATACGTTGGGATAGTTATGTCAGTCCATATTAAATATGTTAGGGATATATGGCCAGTCCATATTAAATACGTTGATACATGGGTCCATATTAAATACAATGTAGATATGCAATATGTCCATATTAAATATGTTGTAGATACATGTGTCAAACTTAGTTAAATACGTTGTAGAGAAGCAGCAAAATATCCATTAATACGTTGTAGATATATGTGTCAGTCCATATTAAATACGTTGTATATGTACAGTCCAGACAGCGTTGTAGATATGTCAGCCATATTAAGTACGTTGTATTAAGGGAACAATGTCCATATTAAATACGTTAGATATTAAAGGTCCATATTAAATACGTTGTATATGGCATGTGTTGTCCATGTTAAAAGACGTTGATACATGTCAGTCCATATTAAATACGTTGTAGATACATGTTTAACATATTAAATACGTTGTAGACGATGTGTTGTCTATATTAGTTGCTACAGATATATGTGTCATTCATTAAATAGTTATATATTACATGCTTGTCCATATTGTTATGCTTGTATGGCTGTGCTATCTATATTAAATACAGATGATGTCAGTCTATATTAAACAGCTGCCAGATATACGCCAGTTCATATTAAATGTTGAGATATGTCATCCATATTAAATGTCAGGAGATACAGCTGTGGTCCATATTAAATACGCTGAGATACGTCTGGCATATTAATGACGTTGTAGATGTTACGTCATCAGCCTATAATAACACGCGAGATGTTACAAATATCTAGTATTAGTCATGTTGTAGATATGTTAAAGTCTATATTAGTTTCATAGCAAGCCAGATACATGTGTCAGTTCATAGTTAAAATACGTTGTGATATTGCCAGTTCATATTAAAATGATACAGATACATGTGTCAGTCTATATTAAATACGTTGTAGATACATGTGTCAGTTCAATAATACAGATATATGTCAGTCTGCATTAAATACGTTGTAGATACATGTGTCAGTCTTATATTAAATACGTTGTAGATACATGTCATTCATTAAATACGTTGTGATACATATGTCACGTCTGTATTAAATGTTGTAAATATGTTCAGTCTATTAAATGTTGTAGATATACGTGTCAACCATTAAATACGTTTATATAATATTAAACAACATATGAAATATTAGATATAAAATAAAGTCCATATTAACATGTTAGATATGTGTCATCTATATTAAATACGTTGTAGATATGTATGTTTATCTACATTAAATACGTTTTGTAGATAATATGCGCCATCTTTATTAAATACGTTGTATATACGTGTCATCCATATTAAATAATAAGTTGCAGATATATATGTTTAATCATATTTAAATTATTGTTATTAGTAGATATACGGCAGTCGTCCATAGTTAAAGTTATGATATGCTTAGTCCAATAATATTGTTGAGATAATATGTGTCGTCCATAATAACATGTTATTGAGATATATTGCATATTGAAATCACAATAGTGTTTGGACATGTGCGCTCAGTCCATATTAACACTGCCGATAGATGTGTCATCCATATTAAATTACGGTTGTGGATGTCAGTCCATATTAATACAGTTTATAGAGAAAGTTTTTAACAAACCATATTAAATATTGTTGTGATACATGTGTCAGTCCATATTAAATATTAATAGATATTGTGTCAGTCCATATTAAATAATAATGTTGGGATAGTATGTGTCAGCTTCATATTAAATATTGCTTGTGGTATATATAAAATAATTACATTAATATTGTTAATATATACAGTTCATTAACATTGTTGTAGATATAATAGTCTTATATTAAATACGCTGTGATAACACGTGTCAAGGTCCATATTGAACACTGCCAGATAATACGTGTCGGTCCAGTATTAAATGATGCCGTGATACAGCAAAGTCATTCATAATGAAATACGTTGAGATACATGTGTCATCTATATTAAATATTAATAGATATAGTTAGTTCATAAATGATGCTGATAGATGGGGGAATGTGTCTATTAAATTAATGCTGTGGATACACGTCATCAGTCCATTAACACGTTGTGGGCATAAAATAAAGTCTATGTTAAATACGTTGTAGATACATAAAGTGTTCATGATATTTAGTTATACACATAGAGTGATAAACAGTTCATATTAAAGCACAGATACATAAAAATGTGTCACATGTTAAATGTTGTAGATACATTATTATCTATGTTAAACATGCTGTATACATGCCATCTAGACAGCACATTAGTATACATGTGTCAGTCTATATTAAATACGTTGTAGATATGTGTCAGTTCATATTAAATATGTTGTAGATACATGTGTCAGTTCATATTAGTTTATGCTTGTGATAGAAAAATAATCATAGAATAGCAAAGCTTAAAGATATGTCAACATAAGAATATTGCTAGATATATGGTCATTTTAGATGAACATTGTTGGATAAGATGTGTCAGTTCCAGAGCCAATAAATAATGTTGTGATATAGCTGCTGTCTAATAAATGCTGTAGAGCATGTGTCAGTCTATATTAAATACGTTAGTGATACATGTGTCAGTTTATATTAAATACGTTGTAGATACATAAATAGTCTATTAAATACTGTTGTAGAGGTACATGTCAGTCTATTAATACGTTGTAGATATATGTGTCATTTATATTAAATATAGATATGTCAGGTCTATATTAAATAATAATGTTAGAATATATGTGTCAGTTGTATTTAAATACGTTAGATGCGGCATAAAAGTCATTTATTAATAATGCTAGACATGTGTCTGCATATATTGATTAAAGTCAAAAAAGTGCTGAGATACAACTAATCCAAGAAATGTCCTGTAAAACAAAATATTTTCTGGGTACTTACGGTACCTCTTTTCTTCATTAGAATGATCTTTCAGTCATTGATCCATCACATTTCAGGAAACTGTCAATACACTCACTGGCACACGAACTTCCTGAGGAATCTATGAATCAATAACAAGAGCAGACAACTAGAGATAGAGGCACAAGTACACAGTGAATAAAACAAACAAACACAAAGAACCATGATCATGTAAGTTAACTGTTTAGTGAAACTTCCTCAAATGTTCCTAAATCTAATCAACTCAATACAGTTAAGGAGATTTTTGCTTTGCTTAAGTCCAGTTGTTCAACCACCACAGACAGCGAACACAATTTGTGAAAACAACAAGTCATTATCCCCAGTTTCCTACACAAAAAAGCCTACTGAAATTTGCTGATCAACATTTGCTTGTATTCCGGAACTGAATGCCTTGGATTTACACAATATATATCCATCATTAATTCTGAAAGTTTTAATTAACCCATTGATAAAATAAATGGTAGTTAATATCTTTATCATTTAAATTGATTTTGCGCATTTAAACAGATATCATAATGATTTGTATTAAAAAACAACAAAAAAAAAAACAAAAAAACTATGATTTTAGCAGCGAAACTTGTTAACATTTCAGAACAGAATCAGGTCATAGCGTGGCCCTGTGGAAGGCTGTCGGTTCAAAATGCAGAAAGATTTAGATGGTGTTGAAATATGATTGCAAATGAAATTGCACAAAGTGGGGAAGCGTTTATCGTAGAAAGTTCCTGTTTGATGTCAATCTCATCCCGAGTGGTGGTAATGATAATAAATGGCGTAGTTATGGCCTCATGAGTCACCGATGTAGATTTCAATCGTTTACAGTATAAACGGTACGATCGCCCAGAGAGGAGGAGCGAGATAGCGACGAGCTGAATTATGTATTAGTGAAACAACTGGCGTCATGCATAATAAACCATCAGCTAAAGAACCGGTATTGAAATGATTATAGACGAACGTTGAGAGTTTATATAATACTGTCATCAGATCACTTACATCAAACTTCCTCATAATTCAAGATACGAAATGTTCGTAGAAAAGGAATCACAATCCTCAACCACGTAACAATCAACTTATTCATATAATAAATTTGTCATATTCAATATAATTTAATAAATATAAAAAATACATCTACTTTCTACATAATAATCTTGAAATAATACGAATTTAATTAGTTCGAATAAAATTGTATCACATAAAAATCAGGTAAGTTAATTAACAATGTGTTAATCAGATGAAACTACGTCTTAAGCAGCATTCTAATCTAATATCAAATCAATAAAAAACTCAGTATATAAATATATTGTTTTTTTGTTAATAAAAAAATGAGTAAGATTGAATTATAATGAACATACATAAGTTTAGAAAAGTTTTTATTTTTATAAACATAATATATAATTAATGTTATTATTTTATCCTGATATGATAATAAACTCCAAATATATTAAAATGCTACAATCGAAAACATAATATAAATAATAATAGCCATTTAGTATTCCGTAAATTTAGTAAAGAATTAATAAATAGAATGTTAAAACAATCGTAGTAACACCGGTCTGAAACCAGTGTAAATAACCTGCACCTACCTATCGTTTCAGTGGTAACTTATGTTGCTCAAGGTACAGCTAATATTTAAATCCTTCATTTTCCACAGCGTTAAGCAATAGTAAAAAATATCACTTCAACTTGTCCAATCTCCTTCACCAGAATCCAGTTTTGAAATATTGAAATATTTTCAATATCAATATGTTTGTGAATATATGTTAAATATAATTCAAATATAGGTTGAATGAATTTCAACGATTTAGCACTACTATATTCAACAATCACAGAGATAAAATAATCGTATCCAAAGAAATAATGAATAAAATTAATTTTTCTAGTAGATACTTAGTCTATTTTAAATAGCTATTTTGATATCAATAAAGTCTTGTGAATTGAAGGACTGTTCATTTGTTTGCTGACAACGCGTAGCATAATAAGTACAGTCTGTCGAGGAGCAAGTTTGATTTAAATATTCACAATTGATTTAGTCATGTGCGGTGCTAATCACACTTTTTAAGTAACTCTAGAAAGTATTAATTTTTATATTGCTATGCAGACGTAGTTTTTCTAGTTGACGTCAATAAAGTTTTTAGCTTGATAAAGTCGTAGATTGAGGTTAGTTGCTGTTTAGATTATGAAGATATTAGACACTTTATTAACTCTAGAAGAAAGTTAATATATTTACTTTCACATAGCAACTCATGGATATTATTTGATCTTTGTAGGATGTGCCTTTTTCATTAAAATGTTTGCTACATTAATGTCTTTGTAAATAAATGTACCAATGAATCAGCAACATTTGAGTTGAGCATTAATTCAAGAATTGTTTGTGTGCGGAATAAGAGAAGCTACCACAGTAACGACTCCAAGTTCAGTCTAACTGCGTAACAGCCTCAGTGTGAGACCCCCATAACATCATTACACCTACAACCTTTACAATGGTGGCAGCGGTGGAGAACCTAGCAGCCTAAGCAACCCGAAGCCTACCAGTGAACCAGACCCCAGAGCGGTCCATTGATCCTACCAGTGAACCAGACCCCAGAGCAGTCCAGTTGGCCAATACAGACCGGTGTACCTATGACCAGTCTGCAGTCCTGACAACGCAGAATCAACACCAAAGAATACTGTTGTGTCATCTGCTCGAGATCATATCTCGGAGACACCTCTGACCGTGATAAATTTATTCTACGGTCCGGTCGAGTGTCTTATGTGTTCATACTTTGAATACATATGTTTATTGTTATTTCATCATCAAGTCAAGAGAGCTGCTTGTTGTGTTCACATTCATTCACCATACTTAGTGACGTCAACACGTTCCCACCGAATTACGGAAGTAGAGTCAATGTCAAGGATCAAGATGGCCGTTTTAGGACTGACTATTGTTTCTTGTGCCTCCATTCAGAAGATCAAGTAAAGACATGGAGGAAACATCACCAAAATTGTAAAGTACTAATTCAACATTTTTATATTTATTTTCCCTCATATATGTCATATTTTCAGTGTCCATATTTGTAGATTTATTACTAAAAGGGAGGAAGGAGTGGCGACCCAAATATAGGCTATTAGTTTGGGGTTCTATCAGGGGTATGCTAGTATTTACATTTGGATCATTGCACTCAATTGTGTAATTGATAATTATTTAATAATATTTGGATCCACTTAAAATACTAACATCATTTAAATGTTTAGTTGTTTTTGAGCAGTTTGTTTATTTATTGTCCTATTTGTTTGTATATATTTCGTCGTAATTAATTTTAACTCAGTCTAGTGTACGTCTGCGTTTTGTTTACATACATTGTGTTCTACTGTTTGCTATCATCTAATAGGAAGCTGATTCAGAGGTATCAGCATATAGCTGCCAGCACTGTAGTGCAGTATTTAATTCTCTAGATGACATATATATGCATTTAAGAGTTAAGCATTAGCAAAGTAATTGAACAGCACTTAAACACATTAGATAACAGCAATTTAGAACAAGATAACAATAACACTGCAATAATTATAGATCAACAGGATAATGACCAAGTTGTAATATTAGATACAAATACAAATATAACAATATATCCTAAACAGCAAGATGACAGTAATTCATTAAAAAAAATTATCAAAGTACAAAGTCAACAAATACAAACATTGACTCAGAGTTTACAATCATTGATAAAAAATTTGAAAAATTTGAACAACACATGACAACTTATGTTACTGAACAGTCCAACACTACATCAACAATAATAGAGAAATTAGATGCACAAGTAATAAGCAAAGATGACAATCTAGTACAACAATTAAACTCCATGCATATTGTTAGAGACCTAAATGAAACAACAATAGACAAAACTTCAAAAGAAAATGAACAACATACAGATGCAATATTTAAGAAAATTCACTCAATCTCAGTTATTACACACACCAGTAAACAAAGTAAAAAAGTCAGCACATAGACACAAACCAACATGTTTTTATTGTAATAGTCATAATCACAAAGCAAATAGATGTTCCATTAAATTTAGAAATATAAGATGCTACAACTGTCATAATTTTGGTCACAAACAAAATTTTTGTCCCTTTAGAAATAAACAGGATAGTAGTACATATAAGAAAAGTATTAGAAATAGACAACCACAGAAGTCATATAGTAATGGACATACACACAATAAAAACAAGAAATAAACAACAACCACAGAATGTCCATAGAAACAGACAGGTGTACAATAGGACTAGTCATATGATGGATCGGTTACATGAGTAAGAAAGATTATAAAATAAATAAACATAATGATTATTTGAATAAACCTCACTGTAGTTTTTGCAAGAAGCTTGGTCATGAAAAAGAAGAGTGCTTTAAATTAAGAAATATTTGTAAAGGCAAGATGAGAGAACACAGACAATCAAGAGGCACATTATTTGATAGGAAACACACATGTAATAAAATAAAACAGAAACAAGACTTAGATGAATGTAATAGGTACATGAATATTGGCATATGGTAAAACATATATGAACTTATATTATAATGATGGCACATGACAACTATGCATATATACTGGCACAATAAAACACAACATATATTAGATTAATTGTATGGCACATTGTATGGCTTAAGGAACTATTTTTATACATTTTTGACAGGTTATGGCACTAATGATGATTATAGGCACATATATTGGTAATAATGACATGAAATTTTTTTTGGATATATATTGATTATCTAATTGAATTAATCATATTAGTTGAATTGATATCTTATAATTGGCACATGATAACAATTGGTTTGTTCACTTTGAGTATTATTAAATATGGTTGAGTATTATTGATTATCATTGATTATTATTGAATATGGTTGGATATTATTGAATATCATTGATTATTATTGAATATGGTTGAATATTATTGAATACCATTGATTATTATTGAATATGGTTGAATATTATTGAATACCATTGATTATTATTAAATATGGTTGAGTATTATTGATTATCATTGATTATTATTGAATATGGTTGAATATTATTGAATATTAGGTTGATATTGAAATACTTATGAGTTGTTATATTATAAAGAAATGTTGCACATTTTTGGAGGGAGGGGAGGTGTCGAGGAGTTAAGTTTGATTTAAATATTCATTAATTGATTTAGTTTGTGCATGTGTGCTAATCACACTTTTTAAGTAACTCTAGAAAGTATTAATTTTTATATTGCTATGTGACGTAGTTTTTTCTAGTTGACGTCAATGAAGTTTTGCTTGGAGACAAGCTTTGTAGATTGAGTTAGTTGCTGTTTAGATTATGAAGATATTAGACACTTTATTAACTCTAGAAGAAGTTAATATATTTACTTTCACATAGCAACTCATGGATATTATTTGATCTTTGTAGGACGTGCCTTTTTCATTTAAAATGTTTGCTACATTAATGTCTTTGTAAATAAATGTACCAATGAATCAGCAACATTGAGTTGAGCATTAATTCAAGAATTGTTTGTGTGCGGAATAAGAGAAGCTACCACAGTAACGACTCCAAGTTCAGTCTAACTGCAACAGCAGTCAGACCCCCATAACATCATTACACCTACAACCTTTACACAGTTCAGGGCCAAATCTGGAAAATTTCAGGATCAAGGCACATTTTTTAACAAGATTATTTGTTAAGGCACTGCTCTAAAAAAATGGTTACATAAAAATTAGTGAACAATCAGATACCAACTTACCAGGACAGTTGTATTCATCCGAATTATCTCCACAGTCATTTTTACCATCACAAACGTTAAAGTAGTACAAGCACCGGCCATTGGCACACGTAAAATCAAAGAAATGACACGAAGTTTCTAAATTTCAAACAATAGTAAACGCCTGATTAAAAATAATAATAAAAAAAATAACTCCACTGGTAGTATGTCTAATTATCCAATTGCAATTGTTAATCACTGTTCACTGCTATTCTTTTGCAGCAGAGTATTGTTGATGATTCTGTTTTTATAAGTATGTGTATAAGACCGAAAAACATCAAATCTGATAAAATATATGTAATAGAGTAACAGATAAGATAAAAGTAAAAAAAAAACAAATCTTAGCGCAAACTGGTCTGATGAACATGTCATAGGTCCTGTTTTAAATAATTTAAAATGAATATCGATTGTTATCCATAACCATTGTATAATGAGTAGAAATTTAAGTAGGGGCCAATACTACAATGCAATACTAGTAAATAAAACAAAAGTAGACAGTCAACAGCAGATCCTCTGACCAAGTATGACAAGTTATGAAGTTTGATCACGCCATACACTTCCACATACCAAGGCTTGAAGTAAATGTATTTCATTTTCGTTTTACTAGCCATTGCATACATTAGTCTATTAATTAACAAAAATGTATTATTTTTTTTTTTTAGAAAATGTAGACTTGTTAAGTTAATTATATAGAGATAAATGTGTCACTGTATGTCCTACACAGGCGTAACATTTTATATTTGAATTACATTGCCAAACTGAGTTATTCTATTTCAAAATATGACTTTGTTTTTCAAAAGTTTTAACAAAAAATATATAGGAGGCAATGTGTAAGCATTGCATACATCCTCTCTTTTTATGCACTGACCATTATTGCACCGAAATTGATCCTCTTTACAAGCCGCTGTGAATTTTTTTTTTAAAAAGCAGCCATTACTTTTTGTAGCCGGATAGATAGATGGACAAGAATTTAATTCAATCAGGAGTATTAAGTTTCTTTACTCTCTTTACAATCAACATGTTCATTTAAATAGGAAACTGGGAATGAAACCCTTTCTAAATCTGCCTTATTTAAAACTCTTAAGAAGAGAAAGAAAAAAAATGAAATTAAACAACATTCGCAAAGTTCATCAGATCATCAGGGCAGTTAGGCTCACCATTACAATTTTGAGTGAGTGGAATGCAAGTTCCATCATTACAGCGTACTGTTCCTTCCAGACAAGGTTTCTTTATAGAAGCTGAAAAATAAAAGATGCTTTTGCAGATAAATCAGCTAAAGAGAAAATAATATCAGAAGATGAAAACCTTTAATAGGAAATCACTATTATGACGTAAAAAAAATCACTGTAACCGTTGTGAAAACATAACATGTTCCATTTCACTTTAAAAAAGTGCAAGAATTAAATAAAAGAACTATGTATCAAGCTCTCAGTCTGTAAATAGTAACCAAGCGGTTACATTCCGTTCCATAAGGTGTCTAGATAAATACAACTATGGATAATGACTAGCGGTAAAGTTCCCTTAAACCCCCGTGGGCTCATCGGGTCAGATGAAGTGTAGCATTCATCTGTTTCAGTAACCTCGGCATATGAAGGGATTGTGTGGTTAGCACCACGCCCAGCCGTCTTTACTCCTCCAACTTAAAGCTAGGTACCCATTTAAAGCTGGATCAAACTTGGGATTTTTACCAAGACCGGAAAAAGTCCCAAGGTTCTCACTGAGATTCGACATTAAAGCGCTCTAAATTCATTAAAGTTATTGATCATCGCCTCAGACTGAGCTTGAGTGTAAAAGAACACACATTACACAATTTACAATACTTACTACAGTTAGCTTCATCTGCATTATTGTTGCAGTCATTCTGTCCGTCACAGCGATAATCAATCTTTACGCATGAATTCCCACAATCAAATTCTTCAGGACCACATTGACGTCTGGGTACCACTAAAGATAATTTGTAAAAATACATAATATCACAACGAATAAATAAAATTCACAACAGAAGTTTTAGTAATAATAACAAATGACACGCGTGGCGAACCTATGCCTGCATACTATTTTTAATAGGGTCACATGATTTTTTTGTAAAGTGTAATATATTTTTCTAAATAATAGAATCTATTATCCTAAAACATTTAAACAGATAAGGAGGCTTAAGTTTTTTTTTTGAAAAATTGTTGTCCTCTCTTCACAATAAATTCTTATCCTCTTTAGACAATGATAAATATTTTTCTTTTTACTTCAAGTTAACTGCCGCGCAACATTATAAAAAAAAAAAGAAAAGTAACAAAACAATTTTCAATTCTCTTTCAAACAGGACTTAGAAAAGCCAAATTATTCTCACGTATGTTCTACTGATTAGTTTAAACCTTCGTTATGAAACACGTGCATTTTTGTGATTAGGATTAAAGTTCCATCAATGTCTCCCGTGTTGCCTCCATGGTCATTGCACTCTCGGTTATTTTGATGGATGAAAGAAGTACTCTGCAAAAAGACGCCCCATTGTGGTTTATAGAATCTAAGAGATCAACATCTCATCAAAATTGTTTTATTTTCAAAAAAAATTATAGAAACAGACAGCTGAAAGATCTAAGATCATAACTTCAAACAGTAAGAACACCTTGGACAGCCTACCACAGTCTATTTCATCAGCTCCGTCCGGACAGTCTGGGATTCCATCACATTTCATAGTGTTAGGGTAGCAGTATGACCACTCATTGCAACGAAACTGGTCTGAAGAGCATGTTAGGGGTCCTGTTTTAGATAGTTTAAAATAGATATCATTGTTATTCAGGACCATTGTATAATGATCAAGCCCTACACTTCCACATACCAAGGCTTGAAGTAAATGTATTTCATTTTCGTTTTACAAGCCATTGTATGTATTAGTCTATTTATTAACAAAAATGTATTATTTCTTTTAGAAAATGTAGACTTGTTGTCATAGTGTGGTTGGGTAGGTTAAGCGTACACCTGTGTGTGTGAGTTTATGGCCAGGTCAGCCAGAGGTCACGGGGTCAAGACTCTGGTCATTTCTGGACTCCGTGCATCGGATGGATAGAAAATGGATATGACCGTCGAGTTGTTCGAGTGTGGTGGATTGTAGAAAGTTCGAGTGATGACGTGTGCAAGCTATATAAGAAGCAGTCAGAGTCAGTTAAGAGGGTCACTCAGTCAGTGAGTCAGACAGAGTTCAGTTAAAGAGTTTCATTTGTATGGAGAAGCCCGTCATTTAAGTAGTTATTGTGAGAAGACACAAGGAGATTCATGTAGAGAAAGAGTTGTGGGGAATATGTGTTTATCAAGAAGTGATATTGTTTATTATAATTTATTGTTGTGCGATTAAACTTGTCATGAACCATGAAGCATTCTTTGCGTTATTTGTCATCGCTAGTGAGAGCAGCATAGTTTACATGAAAACACATAATAACACGCGTCAAATAGCGTTACACTTGTTAAGTTAATCATATATCTAAATATATCACTGTATGTCCTACACATGTGCAACATTTTATTATTGCATTACATTGCCCAACCGAGTCATTCAATTTCAAAATATTGCTTTGTTATTCAAAAGTTTTAACGAAAATTATATGGGAAGTCATTCAATTTTGCTGGTTTTAAAAATATAAATTGACATGTTGATTTCAAACCATGTTTAAAAAGATTTCAATTTTAATTATTAATTGTATTGAAATAAAAAAAAAATTAATTGATGATAGAATATTTAATTTATTTAAAATTAATCTGAAATAATAAAACAAAAAAATGTGTTTCATTTAGTGAACTTTAACACAGAAGAGTCATTTAGTCTATGTCTTTACCATGACTTGATATCTTATAATGACACACATAACCAAAAGATTATGTTTATGTTTTTTAAATGATATCCACATTTTATAAATGACATTTTTGTTTACAATTTTTATACCTTATTCATTATGTAAAAAAAAGTCAAATATATAATTAAAAATTTGGGCAAATTATTGGATTTGAGCTTTTTAAGACTTTAAAACTACAAAAATAATGTATAATGATATTGTCACTCTATTACATGTATTTTATCAGATTTGTTGTTTTTCCTGTCTTATACACATACTTATAAAAACATAATCATCAACAAATATTAATTGTAATTGACCAATTTTACAGTACAAAGAAATCAGACGACTACTATTCGTGGCCTGAATTTTAGTTATTAAAATCTATTAGTAAACAAGATATAAACAGTATTTATGCAGAACAAAAAAGCTCATAACTTTAATATTTTAATTTTTTTACATAACTATTCTGAATAATGAACGGGCCTAAAATAGAAAATTCATAATCAGCAATTAAGTATCGTAATATTATCTGTAGAGTTTTTTCAGAATAAAATAAACCTAACATAAAATAAAATAAACTTGAAATTTTGAAAGCAAACGGTAAGCTTACCCCCATGGCACCAGTCGGAGCAACAGAACCTACCTTCACAACTCTCTAGGCAAGTGCCTTCTGCACAGCGCGTATAACCAAAAGGGCAAACAGGTGGGACTGTTGGAAAGGTTGAGACTGCAAAAGCATAATATATATAAAAGCGATTTGGGTTTTGCGTTAAATCGAAAGTAGAGAATTAATACAATAAATATCGAGTTTAAAATACTATTATGAAAAAATCGGATCTGCCCGAAACAAAAAAAAAACTAGCCAACCGATCAAGCCTAAGGGGATATAACTCTATGCAAATTTTTCGTAGGGTACAGCTAGTCCTAATTTTAATTTTCTAATAATTTAATGTTGTGTAAATCAAATGAAATTTATCTAGACATCAGAAATGCAAACACACAATCAAAGACAGAACTCTCATCAACTCATTCTAGGAGAGACATGGGTTTAAAAAAAGAGCTTGTCAGTCTGGGCCACACTCTACTACTCTCAGTCCTTTCACACTAATGATGTTTACAATTAATAATAATTATATATATATATATATATATATATATATTTATATTTATATTTATTTATATATATATATATATATTATTTATACAATCTAATAGTATGGGGCTTCTATAAAATTTAAGAACCCATTTGTGGATTTAAAAAATCTCAAACTGTACTATACTTACTGCAAAGTGTAGGAAGTTCATCAGAATAATCCTCGCAATCAGGGTAAGCATTGCATACATCAACTCTTGATATGCACTGACCATTTTTGCACTGATATTGTTCCTCTCTACAAGCTGGTGACAATTTTTAAAAAAGCAGCCATTACTTTTTATAGCTGGATAGATGGGCAAGAATTTCATTCATTCAGGAGAATTAAGATTCTTAACTCTCCTAACAATATACATGTTAATCTAAGTTGGAAACTGAGAATGAAACACTTTACTCTTGCCTGTTAATCTTTTAAGAATAGAAAGAAAAATGAAATCAAATTACATCCGCAAAACTCATCAGATCCATCAGGGCAGTTACTTTCACCATTACAAAACTGAGAGCGTGGAATGCAAGTTCCATCATTGCAGCGGAATCTTCCTTCCAGGCATGGCTCCGGAGATGTGATCACTGGCACTTAAAAAAAGTACAAGAATTTTTAAAAATTATGTATAAATCTTTCATTATCTAAAAAGTAACCAAGCAGCCCAACCAATGCATTACACTCAATAAGGTGTCCACATACATATAAATAAGACAATGACTCAAAACCATTAAGTATTCAATTGATTCAATAAAGTTATTAAGCAGCTCCACAGACTGAGCTTGAGTGTAAAAGAACACATATTACATAATTTACAATACTTACCACAGTTAATTTCATCCGCATTATTGTTGCAGTCCTGCTGTCCATCACAGCGATAATCAATGCTTACACATGAATCTCCACAGTCAAATTCTTCAGGACCACATTGACGTCTGGTTACCACTAAAGGAAATTTGTAAAATATATATCACAACAAAAAAATAATTCACAGTAGAAGTTTCACTAATGGTAACAAATGACATCAGTTGCGAACCTGTGCCTGCATAACATTTTTAATAGGGCCAAACTTTTTTTTTTTAATTTGTAAAGTATAATATATTTTTCTAAATATTTTTTTTCCTTTTATCCAGCCATGTCTCCAATCGGCATCCACAACTTAAGCCACTCGACATGAGCTGACAGAGTTTAAATCATGTTCATTGGACATTGCAGGATGTCAACATGTACTTGGTGTTGATGTGAATGATATCGAATGTCAAATTTATTGGCTATAATGGATATTAAATAAAAACTCATTTCTCTTTTTTCATTTTGATTGACAATTATGCATGGATGCTGTAATGTACTAAGAAAATTTCATGTGAAGGACAGAATTAATGAATATCAAGATTTCTGCTGCACACGGTTATCATAATATTTCTTTTAACCTAAGACCAAAATGTTGTGACAATTTTGGATTATTATGTGTGATGCATCACAGATGCACAGACTCATTTAGAGACAAACATTAAAAATTTTAGTGTTAGTTGTGGACGTTTTGTATAACCCTAACCCTACTAGTGTAAACAAGCGAAGCGTTTCCTAAGCAAACCAAAGTAAACTACCAATTACCAACTACGTCTACACTGAAGCAGTGTGTAAATTGAACGATGAAACAGATTTTTTAAAATGCTCTGCCAATTCCTATGTACTGGCATCAACACTCTATCACAGAGAAAAATGTTTTCCTGCAGGACGTATACTAAAAGAGAGATGATCACAGTTAGCTCCTGATACAGTTTACAGCCTTATATTTTTTAATGCACATAAACTTCTAAATTTTTTTTAAATATTGATTTGCTGCATCATCTGTTATAATATTAATTGGATGAATATTTTTTTTTATATTCATTTAATGATTCTTTTTGTTTTAATATAGATTTTGATTCATTTGTCGTAATATAAATTTGTTGATTTTTTTGTATTATTAAAACTTATACTAAGTGTTTATAATTAGTTTGAACATGTTGTCATGAGGTTACGTTTATTTCAGCTGAAACGGGTTTATATGGGAGGGGCATGGAACAGAATTCGACCGGGCAGAGGCAGAGTGAACAGATTTTCATGGGAGTAGGTAGGTTTGGATGAAATGTACAGCCCCTTGCAGCTCTAATCTGCAGAGCAAAAAAATGGCACTTTTTCCTCGTAGGAAGTAATAGACTTCTCGTTAAAAAAAAATAACCGTCTATTTCAAGTGATAGGCACATGCTTGCCCTTATATTAAACATTGACAGGCTTTTAGAAAACAGTTCTTGTCTAGTGAATAGTACAATGTATAATAACATTTACATCCACTGAGGAGTCAAAAAATAAATTGTAATAAAAAAAGTTCAGGCAGATAACACACCAGCCACATTTGGTCCAACTTCATTATCCATGACCGCTCGAAGTGAAAATGTTGCATTGATTGTCTTATAATCATGATCTTCAAGGTTAATAAGATTTTGTGTCTGAACATCCTCATCGTACATCTGTGAATGGCGTGACATACAAACAATGGCATGAATAAACACACAGTTATTATTGATTGACAGTGTTCATATAATTTCATTACATGTTCAAACATTAAATAAAATGAAAATTTTAATAGACAATTATAATTTTCTTATTTAAAAATTGGGTACATGATTTTTTAAATTATATTTCTGAATCCAACCCTGCTCCTTTTTACTTTTTTTTTCCTTTTTAATATTTATTTTAATTTAATATTTTTTTTTTATAAGATTTACCTAAAATTCTTCCTCGTTTATAATATTTTATTTAATTTCATTTAATTTAATATATTTTAAATAAAAATTAATATTTTTCTTATATAAAAATATTTTTAATTATAATATTTAAAAAAAAATACCCATTAAAAATCTTTTCAAACATAAAAATAGAAAGAAATAAAATAAATTTAAAAAACAAAAAAGAAAAAAAAGAAAATAAAAAGAGTTTCTATTAAATTGAAAGTAAAAAAAAATTAAAAAAAAATAATTCAAGATTAAAATAGCAAAAATTAAAAAAATGAAAAATGCGGAAAAACCAAAAAAAAAAACCCACCTCCACCGATCAAACCCTAAGGGGATATAGAATCTGTATACAATTGTGAAGTGAAGAATTATAAATTCTATATAACAGGATCTCATGTAAATAGCACTCATTCAATCATAACTGGGGAATAAAATTATGTTTATACAAATGGACTTACTTCAAGATGAAAATTATGATATAACTTATTTGAAGACACAGTCTCATCGGCCAGCTGGGCCTGGGCTATAACGTTTTCATGAGTTGAGCGAGGATAGAAAATGCCGATGAAGTCTCCCTTCTTGACAGGAATAGGGCTAACATCCACCTCACGAATGCCTACAGGTGCTGATGGCAGCTCAGTCTTAGAAATCAGATTAAAATGAGAATCAACCACATGCTGTCTCCACACTCCAACATACGCTGAGCCTGAAAATTATGGAGAAAAAATACACTTTGTATGTATATAAATAAACTTGAATGTTATATACATACAATTCACATATAACTGAATTTAGAATTGGTGTTAAGTTGTCAGTCTTTAAAAGGTGAAAGAATCTAATACAGTCAACAATGAAATTATTTTGAAAGTGATATTTTGTGATGCATGAGAATCTCCTTGTCATCCTATCTTCAACATGATTATCATTGGTTTATCATATATTTAACTGAATGGGAAATTGCATTTTTACTAAATCTTAACAACTATAAAGATAGGGCAATTAGAATAGGCAGATTGGGTTTAGTACAAAATACATTAACAGGAAACGGAGGAAGTGAAAAGACACATTAACCTTTGCAAACTACCATGGTGATTGGATATCATTAATAAATACAGTGTTGCAAGGCCGTAGCCAGGATTTTGTTTTTGGGGCGGGGCTGTGCGGCTTGGGGGGGGGGAGGGGACTGTGCGGAGAGTTTTAAATAAGAAAAATTGGAACATAATGATAAAGAATTATATTTTATAATAAAATTTGATTTTTAGAATTAATTGCAGTGTTGCGATGTAATGGTGGTGGTGGGGGGAAGGCCTTCAAATCTCTATAAAAATGCCAAAGTTTAGTCCATCCTAATTAGCTCAATCAAATTATTATTTTATGATAAAAAATGTGTCTATGTTTATAACAATGTTATGCTGACATTTATGGAATTAAATATTTTTGATAATTATTATAGTGATTTATAAGAACTTGCTGAAACAATGGTATTTTATATCAAATGATGTCATAATAAGGAAATTTATAATACAGCACTCAATTCTGTCAAACTAATGAAATGTCCAATTCAATGTAATAGTAGTTTTTTTTGTATAATCTCAAAGAAGAAATCGCACCTTGAAGTGGAATCAATAAATTCTGAAAAATAATTTCCCAGAAAAAAGATCTTTTGAAATAAAATTTATTCAAGAGAATTAAAAAAACTAACCAAAAAGCTAAATTTAAGATTTAAAATGAGAAAAATCCGTCAGGCCTAAAATAACTTTATTTAAAATTATAATTTTGTCATGCCTTAACTCCTTACCTTCAGGTATAAGTCTATAATACTCCCACCCGACAATGTTACCATCACAAGGGAAAACATTATTAATGAGCAGATTAGCCCAGTTGTTTCCTGTTCTGGGTAATTTGTCTGGATTGCGTCCAACATGGGAAGGACAGTAAATTTCAGCTGCATAAAAAAAAACAAATAGCTATAAAAACCAGTGATGACAACCTCATTTAACAAGTTAACAAAATATTTCACAAGTAATCATTTTATTTAGCAACTAAAAGATTTTCTTTTATTCAAAAAAAAACAAAAAACATTGATAATGGCAATAAACAGTCCTATGATAAAGGACTTATGAAAAACTGTCAGGTTTTGACTTACATTTAAAGCATACAATTTTTAAACAATTTACTTAAAACTAACTGAAAAGATTAAGTTCGTCTTGAATTAGAAATTACACAGTTTAAAAAAAGAAGTTTAAACTACATGTGTTGAAGAAGTAAACCTAATGTCTACACCAATGGTTGACAACCAGTTGTCCACAAGAAAATGTTCTACATTAAAAAAGATGGATATTTCTTGTTTTCAGTAAAAAGGATTATTTCAGATAGTTTGAAAATATACACGAAAACACAAATTTATCAGTAATCAGGGAGAATAAACCTTAGAATTATGTGGTTCAGAGGAAAATTCATTAATTTACTGGTCAATAAGGTCAAAAAGGCTGCCAACCAGTGGTCGAAGCTTTACCCATATACTACAACAGCTACACAGCAATAAATGCATGAAAGAAGTGATTAGATAGTTTGATTAAATATTACTTATTACGTCTATGGGACTTGCTTTTAACTTTAAAAAAAATAATATATAGTAATTAAAAGGAAATATAATGGGCATGGCATAAAATTTACCCTGAAAATGTTCATTTTTCTTCTCAGCAATATATTCTGAAAACTTAAAATATTTCTTTTTGAGTACATGACAAGATACATGTACATGTGTTTGATGATGTAAGAGATAAACAAATATTTGTCTCCCTTTTAATGCTACGTAAATGCAATCACAAAACTACTGCTGTTCATTAAAAAAATAAATAGTTTCAATTTACTGCTGTTTATTTAAAAAAAATAATAGTTTCAATTTATCACCTACATGAACAGGCTTTTCAGAATCTTTTTATGTGTGTGATTTTTTCTGGTTTTAAAAAGTTACCTTCTGTTTGTCAATCCCTTCAGCATTAGAGAAAAATATATATAAGAGTATGATATATAAGAAATTTCGTTTTTGCACATTCAAATTTTAAAAAGGAAACGAAGAACTATTTAGAGATTTCAAAGTGACATCAAAATAAGAGGTGAGCATGATATTCAGGTTACTGTTACATCTACCACAACTAAACTATGTAAAAAAATATTAAGTCAAAGTGAAGCACAATTTTGCAACTTAAGATATACATGTATTAGATAGAAATAAAAAAAATCCAAATAAAGAAAAAACTTAAAATGTTGTCAAAATATATATTCAAGTTTATGAGTGAATACTTATTCTACCAATAAGCTATGTCTGTTAGTCAAACAATATTTTAATACATGCAAAATTAGAAATATTTGAAAACTGCACCATAGTTATAGTGTAGTTTTGGTCCATCCCCCCCCCCCCCACTAGGTCCTACACAACTACAACAACCACAGTGACTTCATTGAAGTGAATAACAAAATTAGACATGCATCATTTACTGGTGCTAAATGAAACAACTACAGTTTTAATTGATGGTGAAGATGATAACTATGTAACTTTATCAAAATGAATCACATAAACAGCTATGAAGTACTACAGAAACTAACAAATAAATTGTCAAAGTATTAATTAAAAAAATTGGTATAAATTGTGGTATTAAATAAGTGGAATTCAACAAGAACTTCTAACTTACTAAATCACACTAGCCTTAACAACTTTAAAAGTGGTGTTATAACAAAAAAAATTAATTATAATAAATATCTTTAACAAATCCCAAAAACAATGTTAGATGTGAATAAAACCATTCCACTCATTATTATCACAGAATTTTCTTAAAATATTTTAACTATAATTATATTACTTTAACAATATTGTAAAACTAAATTAATAGAAAATGTAACAAATTATAAATTATCATTATCAATACAGAAAAAATACTAACATCTAAGCTAACAAGCAATAAAAAATTAAATACCGATATGCAAAAGATCAAAGAGATCAAAAGCAATGTTCCGCACTCTGTTCTACAGTGTACTATAAATCAAACACTGAAAATACCACCACTCACAGCAATATTTCTCATCCTCTCCATTAGGGCAGTTTTCCCTCCTATCACATGCATGTACTCTATTAATACATAGTCTGCTTGCAGCTCAAAAGAATTCTCTGACGTTGCATGGATGCGGCGTTTCAGCTTTTGTTAGGTTTTTTGGTTTTTTTTTGGTTATATAATGTTTAAACTCAATTAACACAAAAATTCTTTTATATGATCAGTCAAACAGTAAACTAAAAAAAAAAAAACGTATCCCTTTTTCTTTTTTACATATATTTCTACTTAAATTTTATTTTGTATAAAATTTGGTATTCATTTTTTGCCATATTTTAAATAGAGACAAAGAAACTTTTGTAGACTGTGTCAGTTTGAAAAAAAATATAGAATATTTGTTTTTAATATTAAGAACAAGAAACTTTTAACATCTTTAATCAGAATATAAATTTTTTTTTAAAATGATTTATAATTTCTTTTACAATAAAAGAAAAAACGAGAGAAAACTGTGTATCAATGACGTGTATATTTCTGCTCTTGATGAATTTTCACAGCATACACTGCATTAGTTTAGTACTTCATTTATTATAATTAATATGTAGAAAATTAAAAAAAAAAAGCTGTAGAATATTAATTGTTATCATCTTCTCATAAACAACAAAATATCATTTGTTAATAAAGGCGGGTGGTGCGGGAATCCACAAAGAACAATTAATATTCATGAAAAGCAATTGTAATACAATCAACAACTGTTAGTATAGATGAATAACACTTACAGTCAATAGCCCTGATAGAATATCCTGATTTGCTAACAGTATGTTTACTAATAACACCATCTTCAAGAGCTTCAAGAAAAGTGCTTTTTATCTCATCTTCACTGGCCTCTCCAAAAGATCCAAGATCAAATTTTACTAACACAGATCTGTAAGATTCTCTGATAATAATCGAACAAAAACAATATTAGAGAATGGATATTTTAAAAGATATAATGCTCCGATCAAGGAACATTATGATGTTAAGATTTTTGTTAAGATTAAAAAAATACATATGATATTGATAATAGTAACCAAACAACATACAGAATTATTTTTATTTACTCTATTTATCACCTTTTAAAGTGAAGGCATTGCATCTAAAATGATATTCGAAATTGGCTGTAAAAAGGTGATTTATTAATTTTATTTGCTTCCAAACTGAACTTTAAAACCCTATTTACTTATAGACTATTATACTTACTTAATTTGTAAAATTGTAACTGAATGCTGCCCTAATACATATTTAAGCAAATTTTCTAAGTCTCTCTGAAGAACTCTAGAAAGTTCTTTAAATTCCTGTGAATTCCTGTCTTCTAGAGCTGGAGTGTATTCTATACTAGTGAAGTTGACAATCACTCTGTAATAGCCTACAGGAATATATATATATAATTAATAAATGTTTTCAGATATCAAAAATTATTTTTTTCCAGTCATTGTATAGACATTACGTTTCAAAGGATTATTAATAGCTTTCAGGGAGTAACGTAAGAGTTCATTTTGATGTTATATCATAAGCATTAAAAAGCAGTGGTTTGGGGCTCTAGCCCGCAAACATATTTGTCTATTCTTTAGAACAGGTCTGGTTCCAATGACAATGAAAAAAGTATCATGAGAAAAAAAGGTCACCTTTGAACCATGGTGAATACATTGTGTTTAAGCAGTAGTTTTAGTATTTATTGTTCTATCTATAATGCAGTAAAATATGACCAAGACAAGATCAGTTGAAGTTTTTACTATTTGAATCTTCATCGAACAATACAATTTGGCTTTTTCAATAAATTCACAACCAAAACAAAAAGAACCACTTATCTCAAGAGGTAAGCTTCACTACTTTACACTTCAGCATCTTATTACTGCACTGTTTCGCTTTAGGTAAAAAAAAAATATTTTTGTACCATATTATCATACAATCAGAACCGACGATATGTTTTTAGGGCACTTAAGCCAATGTACATTTGGGGACCCAAGACAGATTGATATTCAGAGCTCTAGGTAGCTGCTATTAAGTTATTTTAGTTTGGGAATGCTGACAAATGCTCCAATAGCCCTTCCTTGTAATGGCCTTAATAGGCCAAACAGAATGTAAAACTTGCCCATGGGTGTCAATGCCGACACAACAGCATTTCCTGTAAAAACTAATACTGTGTGACAACTTTTGAGTAATATGATGGCTTAGAAAATTTATAATTTTAAATAACACCATGTCATTTTAAACTTTAAATTAAATTTTTTTGTAGCATCTTGGTTTTCTCAAAAATAAAAGAAGTACTATTTGCTATTTCAAATAGCACACACGAGGGACACCAGACAGCTGCACTTGTAAAAAAAAAATTGTAAACATGATAAGGAAGCATATTCTAAAATAAAGATTATGGTAATAGATATGTTTATAAAATTTATTACTGTGTGCATCACTTATGGTGCAGGTTAAATTGGCAAACTTTTGATGTCAATGATGGCCTGGACTTATTCATCATCTGCTAAGCCAAGTGGAAAACTGATATCTGTCAGTCAATCCAGTTGTTCCCGAAGAAACTTAAGAAAGTAACATTTTGTGTCATTGTAATAGTAATGTGCTCTTTGAAAGAGCAGTCATGGAAATAACGGAGTCGTTCTTACATTGTTGTTGGTGACTAGAGAAAGACTTTCAGAGATGTTTTGGGGCCCAATGCCAAAGAACTTTAATACTTTATCACATTTGATCGGAACCAATACATGGGTTTAATTATAAAACCAATTGCGTTATTTTTACTAAAACTTAAATAGTTTTACTGTCTTGTAGTCGCAGAGAATCAGTGCAAAAATATAGACAGTGGGGAGCATTCATTAATAGAAATTTAGGAGACGCTTTAAATCAGACCCATATTTCTTACTTTATATTTTATTTTATTATAAGAAGGTTTTTAATTTTTCTTCTCATTTCATATAATTGTGATTTACAATTATAGGTAAGTATCATAAGGAAAATTTAATGAAAACTATCTCAACCCACACCCACTTAACGAAACATTCAAAATGAAACAAGTTTTAAACCCATTTATATATCAATTATATAATCTATGATTAAACCCATCTGTAGCTATTACTAGGTAGCCGTTTAGCCTTTAGGCTCAGCATTCTTCGTTCATTTCTGGTGATGAACAATCGTGGAACTTTTAAAGATATCAAAAGATATCTGTCACGTATAAATAGTTAATTAAAATTAATTCATATAAACAACAATAAGCTAAATATTTGTGAAAAGGGATGGTGTCTTGTCGTAAAAAACCACTGGTGGGAAATTTTGGGAACTACATAAGTTTGTTTATTTTTTAAACTGTTATTTAGGCAGGGGTGGCCCACGTATGAGTTCTACGAGAGCCGCTCTTTCTTGTTGTTGTTTTTTATATAAAATAAAATATACTTTTATGAGCCGCAGTCAATTTATTCATTTGCAGTCTCACAAAAAAAAAATCACCGAATATTCGGCTTTGGCCGCTGATTACATACAAATTCAGAAAAATAAAGCGCTGCTTGGGTGGCACCTTCTGGTTGCGTTGGGGGGGGGGGGAAGTAATGGCGTAACTAATAATTGGCGAAGAGGAGTGTCCGCCCCTGCGATGCTAGTTACTTCACTGGACCGGGGATAGGGAAAGGGGCTATGTCTAACATTATTTGCATGCAACGCAACGCCGTCCCTAAGGTCCTTTCTTGCGGATAGGAAATATAAGCGAATGTCTAGGGCCCCCACTGTAAAAAAGGGGATGATAGGGACCCCACTGTAAAAAAAGGGAATGATAAAAGGGGGCCTTTCAAGTATTAAGTAAGCGGGCCATCGGGGCAGATGAAGTGTAGAATTCATCTGTTTCTATATCCTCAGCATATAAAGGGATTGTGTGGTTAGCTGGGTGGACTTGTGGGACGACTTTGCACCCAATTTCTTCTGGAAAAATTCCATGGGCCTCACCGAGGATCGTACCCATGACTCTCAGGTCAACAGTCGAGTATCTACACCACTCGGCCATCCGTCCCACTTTCAAGCATTGGTTCTTATAAAATATTATGGGGAAAGGGATGGCTAGATTTCGATCTAGTGGTCAAGCTCTTTGGCACAAGGCCTCAAAATAACTCTAGAAGTGTCTGCCTAGAGTCACGAAGTATCTAAGAACGACTCCGGTATTTCCCGATAATAACATCAGTGTCTGCATCTAGCCCAGCCATGGGCAAACTAAGGTTTAATCCGGCCCACCAGTCTGTTTAACTCGGAACACCACACGTTTCAAAGTGAAGCACAGCCCTTAGCCTTTTATGTTATGACGATTACATTTAATGAAGGTTAGTTCTTGTCCATCAGCTCTTGGTCCGGACAGCCGGTCAAATTTACGAACCAAATGTGGTCTACGACTCAAAAAGTTTGCCCGCCACTAGTCTAACCTAAATAACTACATCCATCGTCATTACCATTCGCACCGCGTCCTCCCCCCCGCCCAACCGCTTTACCCAATTGTTGCTGTATGTTTTTGTCCATAGACATACTATAAAGTGTATCTCTATAGGTGTGTTGTTTTTTTTTTTTAAAACTATCCAGTTGCTATCTAGACGGAGGCGTTCCGCACAGAACGGCACTTGGCCTATATTCACTTTTCAGCCCTTAAAACTACTGTTTATGGAACTGGTATAGGTAATCGGGTGTCATTAAAACTTAGCTACGCTACTGCGACTAGCTCAACTCTTAATTGAATTAAATCGACCACTTACGTGGGTAGTCGACAACCAAGGGCGCCTTTGCAGTGGACGTCGCAGTCCATGTCCACTGATCGGGATTCACTGCAGGTGTTTCTGACGTTCCGTCGCTTCCTTCCTCCGTCAGAACCGGCGTAGAGGATTGGTCCCCCAGATACATATCCTCATCATCTGATAGGACTGTCGTCCTCTTAACGATGTTGGGATCGCTCTCTGTGTCCTCAAAATCAAAGTCTTGTACCTGAAAAATATGAATTGCATCGCTGGTTAGCATCGCAGATTATCTATGGCTAGCATACACATAGGCTATAACAGAAAGTGTAGCATCGCTGGTTAGCATTGCAGATTATCTTTGGCTAGCATACACATACTCATAGGCTATAACAGAAAGTGTAGCATCGCTGGTTAACATCGCAGAATATCTATGGCTAGCTTACACATACTCATAGGCTATAACAGAAAGTGTAGCATCGCTGGTTAACATCGCAGAATATCTATGGCTAGCTTACACATACTCATAGGATATAACAGAAAGTGTAGCATCGCTGGTTAACATCGCAGATTATCCGTGGTAAGCTTACACATAATCATAGGCTATAACAGAAACGCAGGGCCGGCCTAACGAATTGCGGGGCCCAATTTAACGGATGCATGCAAGACATCTCTTCTAATTTTTTTGAACAATAACAAATTTTACTATTAATTATCTAAATGTCAATTGCGGGGCACCTGCCAGGCGCGAGGCCCAATTTGGAGCCATCGGTCAAATCGGCCTAAGGCCAGCCCTGCTTTGAATATACAAACTTCTTTAATAAAAACACTCTACCCATCTGCTCTTGGCCCGGCCCTTCTGTAAAATTTAGGAGCCAACTTATTTGCAACAATGCTACAAAAGACTGCCAAGCCTATCTTTAGGCTGAGCGTACAAATTCTCCGTCAAGTGAGATTAGATAACATTCAGCCCCGAAGCGTGAAAATTCTACGGGGAAGGGGGGCAGGCATTCTACAGCAGGGGCCAGGCAATAGCAGGGGGGGGCAGGTAATACATTTTAGTAAGTAAAACAAATAAGCAGGGGGGAAAGATAAAGCGTAGGGAGGCTCGGCCCTCCTGGCCCCCGCACGCTACGGGCCTGATAACGTTGCACAGTAAAGTTTATTTTTCCTTTATAATTTGCGCACCGATATCTTTTTCCGCCACAAAGTCATCATAAAATTAAGGAAGGGAACGTCGCATGCACTGACTTCTGTGTTATCATGTATCTTTATATTTATGTGTGTTACTATGCACTCTTCAATGTTTTCAGTTATTTCTCTTGAATCTGCAAAACAGATTAACTTGATCCCATGTTTTATAAATTATTTGTATTTTGTTTTTACATTAATTGTTGTTGATGTGGACGGTACAACAGACCCCCTGATCGATGTTTTCAATGTGTCACATTTTCACTATCTTCTTTTTATCCCCACATACTTCGGGGCAGTTGAAGTGTGTGTAAAGTCCCTGTAAGGATGAGATGAAATCTCTTAGATCCTATAAACTACTAATGGGACGGTTTTTATGGTGCCCTTCTTTCATCCCCACCATAGCCGATAGATATATCGGGAAATTGAGCCAAGACCTAAAAAATTTCCGTGGTCCTCTCCGGAGATCGAACCTGGTACCTTCAGGTCGACAGTCGAGCGCTTTACCGCACGACCATCCGTCCCCTCGCAGATGAAGTGTAGAATTCACCAATTTTCTATAAACCGTCAAATGAAGGGATTGTGTGGTTTGCACAACGCCCAGTCGCCTTTACTTCCCCAACGTAAGTCATATATCCCATTTAAAGCTTTGCACCGAATTTCACCTGGAAAGAAATTCAACGAGGATTCAACCCGGGACTCTCAGGTCGAAAGTCGAGTAACTAAACCACTCGGCCATCCGTCCCACAGAGCTGTTCTTAGGTTATTGTTGTAGTTCTTTTTTTTTTTTTGGGGGGGGGAGGGCTAAGCAGATACTTTTTTTTTTACAGATGCTGATAAGCAGCCGGTACATTTACAAGTTTCAATTTCACAAAATACCCGTTTTTTCTTTTACGAACTTAATTCCTTGGGTGGGACATTTAGTAATGACCTGAAATGCGGATGGGTTTGGGTTGGGCAGCATGTGATAAGTGAGAGTAAATGTAATCTGCTGAGGTGGAATTTCTCAGAAGTCCGCATGACTTTTTTATCAGCGTGAGTTGCAGCCCCACCTCATCACCCCCTTCACCACCCCACCTTTACCCATCTAGTGAAAAAAAAATATCCGGACGAGTAGAATGTGAACCCCCACCTTCTCCGCCTCCCCCCCCCCCGCTCTTTACCGGCAGGTGAAATCTTAGTGACCATGTTATGTAACCTAAGGTCATGGGCCGTGTTAAACATTTCATTGGGCCATGTTAAACAGTTCGTTGGGCCGTGTTAAACAGTTCGTTGGGCCGTGACAGTTCGGTGGGCCGTGTTAAACCGTTCGTTGGGCTGTGTTAAACAGTTCGTTGGGCTGTGTTGAACAGTCCGTTGGGCCGTGTTCAACAGTTCGGTGGGCCGTGTTAAACAGTTCGTTGGGCTGTATTAAACAGTTCGTTGGGCAGTGTTCAACAGTTCGTTGGGCCGTTCGGTGGGCCGTGTTAAACAGTTCGTTGGGCTGTGTTAAACAGTTCGTTGGGCAGTGTTCAACAGTTCGTTGGGCCGTGCTAAACAGTTCGGTGGGCACACATAGATTGTAAGCGTTCACTGTCCACACCTAGCTTCTAAGCGTTCATTGTCCTCTCATAGATTCTAAGCGTTCACTGCCCACACATAGATTCTAAGCTTTCATCGTCCATACCTAGGCTCTAAGCGCTCACTGCCCATACATAGATTCTAAGCGTTCATTGTGCACACATAGATTCTAAGCGTTCATTGTGCACACATAGATTCTAAGCGTTCATTGTGCACACATAGATTCTAAGCGTTCATTGTGCACACATAGATTCTAAGCGTTCATTGTGCACACATAGATTCTAAGCGTTCATTGTGCACACATAGATTCTAAGCGTTCATTGTGCACACATAGATTCTCGATAAGTAAATTATAAATTTAAATTTTGTCTCGTAAATTTATCCTCGACCCAGCGGTTTGCTGTGACCCGCATTTGTGCACATGTGTGCTGGTGGTGTGTGTGTGTGGTGTGTGTATGTGTTTTATCGACAAATTTCAAATTTACAGGTTATTTATAAAATATTGCAACATATCATTTAGAATTAGATCAATTAAGTTAAGATAGGAGCTTACCTATAGTAACATCTTCAGGTTTTAAACACCCCTAGAAAGTCAGTGTATAATGAGCCAATAGTTTATATATTTAACATCACAATCATGATAAAATAAACTCTTTCCACTACAACTGTATATAGATACATACAGGGAAAACCCATTCTTCTAGTTATATAGACTATTATAGACCCATCACCCACCCTATCTTTTACAAAAATCTATTTAGAGTTTAATTAATTTTTAGCGTTAGGTAAATGTAAAAAAATATCAACTACCACATCCCTTCTCTTTAAAACAGATTATAACGAAAACCATCCCCCTACGCTCATTCCGTATACTGTATAATATGTGAAAACCGTTCCCCCGACGCTCATTCCGTGTACTGTATAATTTGTGAAAACCGTTCCTCCAACGCTCATTCTTTATATAATTTGTGAAAACCGTTCCTCCAACGCTCATTCCTTATATAATATGTGAAAATCGTTCCTCCAACGCTCATTCCTTATATAATATGTGAAAACCGTTCCTCCAACGCTCATTCTTTATATAATTTGTGAAAACCGTTCCTCCAACGCTCATTCCTTATATAATATGTGAAAATCGTTCCTCCAACGCTCATTCCTTATATAATATGTGAAAATCGTTCCTCCAACCCTCGTTCGTTAAATAATATGTGAAAACCGTTCTTAATTCTCTCGTCGGCTATACAATATATGAAAACCGTTCCTCAATGTAACTACTTGCGAAATTGAAGTTAGCTGAACTTCACAGACACGGATATTTCACCCAGCACAAGTTACAGTTACATTTCCTAAATACAGAGTGGGGGGACGGAGGGTCGTGCGGTGTAGAACGTTCGACTGTTGGGGACCCGGGTTCGAATCTCATTGAGAACCTTGGGACTTTTTCAGGTCCTGGTGAAAGTCCCCAAGTCCACCCAGCTTGAAATGGGCTCCTGACTTTAAGTTCGGGGGATAAAGGCGGCCGAGGTTACTGTAACAGATTTTGAAATATATTTGACAGTAACATTTCACAGTGCAACTCCTGAATGTCATGTTCAGTTAAATTACCCATACATGAACAATAATATCGCTTTGCTAAACATTATTTTATTTCCTTCCAGTGTAAAGCCCCTTTAAATAAAGTTAATAACAACACTACGTCGACAGACAAGACATGTTAGAATCAAATTTCTCGCTCTATTTAGAGCGAATAACGAGAGCATAGAAATGTGGATAAAGTGAAATGGATTCATGAAATATGTTGCAGCTATGCTAAAAATCTGATAGAATCGGTGACTTACCTCCTGTTCTGCAGCCAGAGTCGCTCCAAATAAACACAAAGTGGCCAGAAGAATGAGCAAGGACACACGACGATTAGTCCTTTGGTTCAAAACACAATTTTCCTGCTCACTAGAGCCCATTTTGTGTGTGTGTGTGTGTGTTGTTTCGTTGGGTTTGAATATTGGGCCCTATTGCCAAGTCAACAACTTGGGGCACTAAAATAAAAAAGTCGGCCCCCTTGCTCTACTCTTGGGTGCTATAGAGCTAAAGATGAATCCAGCTTTGAGAAATGTTAGCTGTCTTACAACACCTGCGGAGGCGAATGCGCGTAATGGTCGGACCAAACAGAAATGACAAACAAAATGAAAATTGTGAATCCTGCACATTTTTCTTAGTATCGGAGTGTTTAGGTGCGAGAAAAATTATATAAACTATGCAGGGCATTACCCGTTTGTTTGTGTGTGTGTGTGTGTGTGTGAGTGTGTGTACGCAGGTTCGCAGGAATATCGGCCGAACGGGAGTGAGCCGAAATGGATGTGCAATAATTGGCAGATTTGGAACATGTAATGCTTGGAGGCGATGTGATTTAGTCTTTGTTCATCCGCAGCCTGCATAATGCAGCCGCTTATTCAGTGTCGTCACGGCCGGACTTTGGCCGATTTGACCGATATCTCCGCAATTTACATTTATATTAATAGTAATAATTGTTATTATCTGAAAAGTAAGAAGAGGGGGGGCTCCCAAGCATCCGTTAAATTGGGCCCCCTCCCAATTCGCAAGGCCGGCCCTGAGTGTCTAAATATCGTTGTGTCCTGGACTCTAAAGTGCCGCCTACTTTCTTCCTAAATTAGAAATATAAGTTGAATGACTTGGCAGCCGAACTAAATATATTAGAGTATCCTGAAATACGAACATGCTTTGAAATTCGAGCATGCGACGTTTTATTTTTGCGTTTTTTTTAATATTTTTTTACTTCCATCTGCGATCTTTATGTAATTTATACCGTTTTTCTTTAAAGTGAAAGTATCCAATATTAAGAGAATTTTACTTACTGTTACCTAACAGTTGCAAAACTTAAGGTTACTTTCAGGCGCAGCATATGAAAACACCTTAGGCCTCGAGTACTACAAAGGCCGCGTCTGTGTAAAAGCTTTGATTACTTTAAACTACGGATCAAAATAGATAATTTTTAGATGTCTTGGTTAGTTCCTTTGATCAACCCATTTCATATGATTTATAAACAAGCGATTCAATACTATAATGATTTTCTATTCTAGCGATTGTCTGCAATAAGTTGTGATTCTGAGGTTTTGTTAATCATAAATAAGACAGATGCCGGTTGTAAAATCTAGCGTTTGGTGATTGTTCAATAGATCCATCAATCTTTGACATGTTATTGCGGTGACAGAGTAATTGCTAAAACCATCTACAACAATTGACGCCTCTGGAAGATGGAAGATGACGCCCTGACAGATGGAAGATGACGCCTCTGACAGATGGAAGATGATGCCCTGGACAGATGGAAGATGACGCCCCTGGAAGAGAGAATATGACGCCTCTGACATATGGAAGATGACGCCTTGACAGATGAAAGAGGACGCCCCTGACAGATGAATAAAAAAAATTGAGAGTTTGTTAGGCTTTAGAAACTAATCATTCCTTTTCATACAATTAATAAAGGTGGAAAATTTATCCCAAAATTGAATGATTTTGGAACTAGAGCGATTTTGTTTTACAAATTACGTTCGTATTCTGAGGTATAGTTGTATTTAAGCACGTCAGATTCAAACCCCCGCCCTCCTCCCCAAGCCAACATTGTGGCAGAGTTATCACTCTTAGTTCGGTATATGCCGCTCATTTTCTGCAGCCAAATAATGTAAATAGTCCAGTCTTTATAGGGATTCAACAATGGATTCTGTCAATTAGCGATTATAATCAGGATTAAGAATTCATATGATTAATCCCAGATTCCGAATTAGTTAAGGGCCGCAGATGCCTTCTTCCCCCAAAGGTGGCAGTATAATATTTGTATTTCTTTAATCTTGTTTTAGTGAGGAGGGAATTCATTGAATTGATATAATTTAGAAAAGGAAAAATATTTTCGTACGGAATTCTGAGGTATCACGGCCTTAAGCTCCTACAGTGTCGCACCCACAGTGCCGGAGTCACAGAGTTTCACCCAAATTGTCGCACCCTCAATGCCGGAGTCACATAGTTTCACCCAAATTGTCGCACCCACAGTGCCGGAGTCACATAGTTTCACCCAAATTGTCGCACCCACAGTGTCGGAGTCACAGTGTCGCACCCACAGAGCCGCCACCAACGGCAGGAAATCAAGTAAAATATGTTTATAAATAATGAACAGTAATACAGTATAAGTAGTCCGAAATCACACTTTTCTAAGAAGTATCCCCTCCCCCATCCCCCCCCCCACCAACACGAAGAGATGACCACGCGGTGGTGTCATGGGGAAGGCAGATCAGAATGATAAAATTTTAAAGGTGTTGGACTGGAGACATTTGTCAGAGGCAGATATAACGGTCGCGCACCTGGGGGGGGTCTCGAATTATCGGCGGGGGGGGGGAGGGAAGGGGGCTCCATAATGAACAAATATATACGCATTTATTTAAATATTTGTATATTTTTATAGCCCCATTATGTAGTCGAGCATCAGGGGGCCTAAATCGACCTTAATACGCTTCAGATATCTGGAACCCTTTTTGATGTTTTTTTTTTCCACCCTTGTAAAACAACGATGCTATCCATCAAATTCCTATGCTATCCGCTACCAAACTTTCTGCCTATGACAATGCCATCTTAACACAGGTCTATCTAAGCTAAAGAGACGAAGAACACTGGCAGTGGCGGAATTAGCAAAAAAAAAAAGCGCTGGGGGCTGGCTCGGGGGCATTGTCATTTTTCATGGGGGGAGGCGGTGGTGGTAAGGTGGTAACGAAAATAACAAAACAACTCCAACTGCCGAGTGTCCCTATTTGCCGTTCTCTAAGGCCGCTTCTGACCACCGGTCACCTCACGTTGCTGTAGGACATCAGCTCCCACGATATTTTAACGCATGAGATCAAGCACAGGATTATTGTGGTCATGGTTAAAATATGATATATATATATATATATATATATATATATATATATATATATATATATTATATATATAAGTAGATAACTGGATTTCCTACACCATTTAGACTGGACCTACAAACACAGCGTCAATGAAACACCCATGTATGGTTAAGTTCCATCACACATCACACTCAGACACTCTCCCATCACATAAAATATTCACACTCTCCCATCATATATCACACTCAGACACTCTCTCATCACATAACAAACTCATATACTCTCACATCACATAACACACTTAGATACTCTCTTATCATCTAAAACACTCAGTTACTCTCTCATCACCTAAATCACTCAGATAATCTCTCATCACAATACACGCAGACACTCCCATCACATAACACGTAGACACTCCCATCAGATAACACGAGGACGCTCATATCACATAACACACTCAGAAACTCTCCCATCACAAAACACACTCAGAAACTCTCTCATCATATAACACACTCAAACTCTCCCATCACATAACACACTCTCCCATCATATAACACACTCAGACGCTCCCATCACATAACACACTCAGACGCTCCCATCACATAACACACTCAGACACTCTCCCATCACATAACACACTCAGACGCTCCCATCACATAACACACTCAGACACTCTCCCATCACATAGCACACTCAGACACTCTCCCATCACATAACACTCAGACTCTCTTTCTCCCTTTTCATAATACAATCAGACTCTCCCATCACATAGCACACTCAGACACTCTCCCATCACATAGCACACTCAGACACTCTCCCATCACATAACACACTCAGACGCTCCCATCACATAACACACTCAGACACTCTCCCATCACATAGCACACTCAGACACTCTCCCATCACATAACACACTCAGACGCTCCCATCACATAAAACACTCAGACACTCTCCCATCACATAACACACTCAGACGCTCCCATCACATAACACACTCAGACACTCTCCCATCACATAACACTCAGACTCTCTTTCTCCCTTTTCATAATACAATCAGACTCTCCCATCACATAGCACACTCAGACACTCTCCCATCACATAACACACTCAGACACTCTCCCATCACATAACACACTCAGACGCTCCCATCACATAACACACTCAGACACTCTCCCATCACATAGCACACTCAGACACTCTCCCATCACATAACACTCAGACTCTCTTTCTCCCTTTTCATAATACAATCAGACTCTCCCATCACATAGCACACTCAGACACTCTCCCATCAAGTAACACACTTAGACACTCTCCCATCAGATAACACACTCAGACACTCTCCCATCACATAGCACACTCAGACACTGTCCCATCACGTAACACACTCAGACACTCTCCCATCGCATAACACACTCAGACACTCTCCCATCACATAACACACTTAGACACTCTCCCATCACATAACACACTCAGACGCACCCATCACATAACACACTCAGACGCTCCCATCACATAAAACACTCAGAACTCTCCCATCACATAGCACACTCAGACAGTCTCACATCATGTAACACACTCAGACACTCTCCCATCACATAACACACTCAGACACTCTCCCATCACATAACACTCAGGCTCTCTTTCTCCCTTTTCATAATACACGCAGACTCTCCCATCACATAACACACTCAGACACTCTCCCATCACATAACATACTTAGACACTCTCCCATCACATAACACTGTCAGACTCTCTCCCATCATATAACACACTCACACTCTCCCATCATATAACACACTCACACTATCCCATCATATAACACACACTTTCCCATCATAGAACACACACTCTCCCATCATATAACACACTAACACTCTCCCATTATATAACACACACATTCCCATCATATAAAGCACACTCTCCCATCATATAACACACTCACACTCTCCCATCATATAACATACACATTCTCATCATATTACACACACTCTCCCATCATGTAACACACTCACACTCTCCCATCATAAAACACACGCAGTTTCTCTCCCATCACATAACACAGTCAGACTCTCTCCCATCAGATAACACACTCACACTCTCCCATTATATAACACACTCACACTATCCCATCATATAACACACACTCTCCCATCATATAACACACACTCTCCCATCATATAACACACACTCTCCCATCATATAACACACTAACACTCTCCCATCATATAACACACACTCTCCCATCATATAACACACTCAGACTCTCCCATCATATAACACACTCACACTCTCCCATCATATAACACTCTCACACTCTCTCATCATATAACACACTCACACTCTCCCTTCATATAACACACACTCTCCCATCATATAACACACTCAGACACCCTCCTTTCATATAACATACTCACACTCTCCCATCATATAACACACACTCTCCCATCATATAACACACACTCTCCCATCATATAACACACTCAGACTCTCTCCCATCACATAACACAGTCAGACTCTCTCCCATCATATAACACACTCACACTCTCCCATCTTATAACACACTCACACTCTCCCATCATATAACACACACTCTCCCATCATATAACACACACTCTCCCATCATATAACACACACTCTCCTTTCATATAACACACTCACGCTCTTCAATCATATAACACATACTCTCCCATCATATAACACACACTCTCCCTTCATATAACACACACTCTTCCTTCATATAACATACTCACTCTCTAACATCATATAACACACATTCTCCTATCATATAACACACACTCTCCCATCATATAACACACTCAGACACTCTCCCATCATATAACACATTCTCTCCCATCACATAACACACTCAGAGACTCTCCCTTTACATAACACACACATACACCGACTTTCCCAGATAACTATGTAGGTCACGTCTATCATTTACAACTTGCTCAATAGGCCTACTTGTGTAACACGTGAAACGATTGTAGAGCTTGTTGTATACATTTCTTTACATCTAGGTTGTTCTTTAACATTTCGGAGATTGATTATTATTATTTTATTGCTATGTACAAAGGTATCTGGAAAGTTTTCAATTGTTTTCTTTTTTGTACGGTTTAACTGTGATTATATAACCGAATCTTAAAACACTAAACAATATATGGTGGCTGCGTGAGTATTGCCGGTCATAGTCATATTTATAAAAAATGCTATATCAAGGTACTGTTCATATTGAATGATCATTCATAATAAAATAACCACAAGTTTTAATATATAAATATATACACAAGATTACCCCTAAATTAGCATTGGTTAGCAGTGTATTACAGTAATATTCTTGGTTAACCATGAATTAGCATTGGTTAGCAGTGTATTACAGTAGTATTCTTGGTTAACTATGAATTAGCATTGGTTAGCAGTGTATTACAGTAATATTCTGGGTAAACTATGAATTAGCATTGGTTAGCAGTGTATTACAGTAGTATTCTGGGTAAACTATGAATTAGCATTGGTTAGCAGTGTATTACAGTAGTATTCTGGGTAAACTATGAATTAGCATTGGTTAGCAGTGTATTACAGTAATATATATATATATATATATATATATATAACATTTCTCTCTCTATATATATATACCATATATATTGTTAGTCTAACTATTTATACAAATATATAAATCTATGATCTATTGTGCTTTATATATGGCATAAAAACACCAATACATTTTTCTGAACGAGCTATGACCGGCAACACTCACGCCTCGTCCCGGGTCGAGGCTGATGAGCCACCGGCACAGGGCCTAAGCCTGAGAAGGTCCCGAGATAGGAGGCTCTGTGAACGTATTATAAATCTAGGCAGTGACGCAACCAGGGGGGGCAGGGGGGCTTGAGCCCCCCCCCGACCAAATCATCATACATATTTTTCTATATAAACTGTCTTTTTTCTATATGTGAGCCGCCCCCCCCCCCCCAGCATTTTTTTTCTATATGTGAGCCCTCCCCAAGCATTTTTTGCTGGTTGCGCCACTGAATCTAGGCCCCTAAATATTATACAGCTGTGTTTTGGTACATAAACGGTCCCACTGACAACGCAATAGTTATGGTTACATCCACAAAGCTGATTTTGATTAGCACATATTAAATATAAGTTACAATCTAATATAAGTTATATAATGGATAGCTGGTAATCAGAACTTCAATCCTGGGGGGAAATGAGGGTCCAGGGATCGAGCGCTTGTGATTGCTCGGGGTTCATCATTTCCGAAGTTCATCCAGAGTAAAAAAAATGGTTAAATAAACATTTGTTGGGAAAGCTAGGGCGGAAGGGAAGTGGGCTATCCATACAATCCCTCAACCACCCATGGATACAGAGACTAATGAATTAAACCCTACGGTACAACCCTTAATCCTGTTGGATCTAGCGGCTTGTTGAAATACCGTAAGAAAATGTGGAGACTAAATTTTTTAAAATAACCAATTATAAAAAAAAAAATTACTAAAAAAAAGCTTAAAATGATTCAAAAAAAAAAATTGCGAATATTGTATGAAATAATTAATTAAAAGGAGAAATCTCATTGGTAGCTCTAAGTTGAATTCAAAGCTGTGAAAAAAAGTAAAAAAAAAATAAATGAAAACTTTCACTGGCTATTCCAAAGGCAAAGCAGATTTGAATCATGGGAATGAATAAAAAAAAATGTCTTCTTATTTCAGATATCGTTATCATGGGCGTCGCAAGGAATTTTTCCAGGGGGGGGGGGCAAAAATTTTCCAGGGGGGGGGACAAATAACAACTTATGACATGTTTTTTAAATGTAGGGGGGGGAGGAGCAAATGCCACCCTCTTATATGACATTTTTTCAAAATGTAGGGGGGGGGGGCGAATGCCCCTCCTTGCCCCCCCCCCAATGAATATGCTCATGATCGTTATATTTTTGCCCTGATTTAATACTTTTGTTTTATAGCAGGTCAAAGTTTTTCACACCAGTTACCGGAAAAATGGCAGAAAGGAGAACTGTTAGGTCGAGGTAGTTTTGGGAAAGTGTTCTTGTTAATTGATCTGTCTGATAGGGCCAGCAAATCATATGTGGTTAAGGAACTGTTGATACCAATGATTGAATCATCTAGAGATAAACTCCTGGTATGGATAGGCAGTAATAGACATTGTAGTTCTACATTCGTATATATCTATCTATTTAACTGTCTGTCTGTCTGTCTATCTATCTATCTATCTATCTATCTTACTATCTCACAGGCTTGCGGAGCCGGAGCCGAAGCCGAGTAGCCGGAAGACGCTACTTTTTGCTGGAGCCGGAGCCGAAAAAATCACGGCTCCCAAATGCTTTTTTTTTTACAGTAGAATTTTTTTTAGCTTTAAAATTCCAAATTTGTTTGATTGTTTGCCTCCTACTATTTGAAATGTCATTTTTACGAACGCCACAACAGTAACAGCGTTTAAATGATAGCGTGCACTTACTGCACGCACATCACCATAATAAATCTTTAATGGGGAATCATTTTGTGTTCGTTTTAAATCTTGTTTACTTTCTGAATTTTTTTAATGGAATGTTATTTTATTATATATAAAGTTAAAACAGTTTTATTTCATAGAATAATTGTATCAATCATTTAAAATAAATTTTTACTAAGACGACAAATATAACGCGTCATTTCGTATTATTATTTGACCGCGAATTTGTAATTGACTAAAAACAAAATTGTCGCTTTCTGTATTTAACAATTTTATTATAAACAGAATATCTGAAAAAGAGAGATAAATTTATAAGGCTGTGGCTATACGGAACCGGGTCCCAATAAAATCCGATTGTTATTCGGACCCGTGGCAAATATGCAATAAGCTTTGCTATATTTTATCTTTATTAGACGGAACCCGAAAAAATAATAATACAGTGTCCGCTTAGTGGAACCCTAGACACTGAGTAACGATTAAATCATATAATTCAAACAATTATTAAAAAAAACAATAATAAAGTTTATGTATAGCTAAGCTAAGTGCATATTTGCCACGGGTCCGAATAACAATCAGACTTTATTGGGACGGGGTCTGAATAAAAATCGGAGTTTATTGGTACCCGGGTCCGAATAGGCACTTCGAATTTATAAATAATAAATATAAATACTGAAGTCTTTAAAATATTTTAAATAATGTATCATTTTACTATTTGCTAATTTGATCATTGAAATAACTTTTTATTACTTATGAAAATGGCGACTAGTAAAACGTCGGTCGAAAATAATGATATGATTCTGGATGCACTAAAATGGTTTGTATTTAGTAAAACCGACATGCGTATATTTTTCAAGTTCCTGACTATGGGGGCAAAATTTGCATAACTTTTTATCAGCGGCATGTTTGCGTGGCGCAATTACAAAAAAAATTGTCTCATGTGATACTATCTTAATAGGGAGCAGGAGCCGTACCGGAACTGGAGCCGTACCGGAGCCGAGCCGGAGCCGGAGCCGTGCCGGAGCCGACAAATTTGTGTGAGCCGGAGCCGGAAAAAAAATTGGCGGCTCCGCAAGCCTGCTATCTCAGAGTTCTGTTTTACGGTCTTCTGTTTGTCTACATGTCATATCTATCTGCCTATTCTTATATATTTCTATTTTGTCACTGTGTTATTTACGCCTATAATTTAATCACAGAAGGTGTCTTAATGTCTCTTTCTCTCTATATCTCTCTACATACATACGCATATATATATATATACATATATATATATATATATAATATACAGAGAAAGAGAGAGAGAGAGAGAGAGAGAGAGAGAGAGAGAGAGACAGATATACTTGCGGATGTAAATGGATAGTTTAAATAAAGTATATATGTAATACATTAATTTTCAGAAAGAGTTGAAGTCAGAGACGGAGATTCTACTATATTTACAGCATCATGACAGGATTGTACCATATTACGGACACCAAATTACTCAATCTGTAGCGGACTTATTCTTTGGATACATGCCATTGGTAAGTATCGCAACAGTATCGGGGGGAAGCAAAACGATTAAGGACAATTGTATGGTATGCGGTATATGTATGTGTAACGTACGGGTTTTCTTGTAGTAGTATATAAATATGTAGGCTTGCCAAATGTGGCGTACGAGATGCAGGCTGATATTATATGTAGGGCAGGCTCGCCAAATGTGGCGTTAGGTATTTAATATATATCTATGTATAGCAGGCTCGCCAGGTAATTTAACTTAATTACCAAATCTTTAACTCTAACTCACTGGTATAGGTACTAGTATATAACAACACAACTCTTAGGAGTGTACTTTACAACACTGATTTAATGTACTATGATAATATTTTACAAGTCTAACAATCCAAGTCTACTCTAAATAGTCTATCAAACTTCCCTAAGTCTACTGGGCCGCCCTCTGTCGAGATACATCCTGCGTCCACTTTATAAAGGCTGGCGGGGTGCGACAGTAGATAATCCGTGTGCAAAGGGGGGGACTTAGTCCGTGCGTGGGCGGGGAGGTGGGACAGCTAGCATGAGTCATTAGGGTACGGGGAATAGTAGATAATGGGACAGTAGTGGAAAGTCCGTGTGCAAAGGCAGCGGGAGCTGATAGAAACAACTTTTAACTAGTATGGAAGGGGTTAAGTTTGACACGTTATATGGGGGGGGGGGAGGGAAAGGTGCGGTGAATTCTTGACGTAACATCTCCATGGTCAACTGATGAGGAGCGAGAGGGTCCGTATTGGCGGGGTAAATTTAAATTGGCAGTGGAGGTGGAAACGGGAAGGGGAGGGTAAATTCTAGATGTAACATTTCTGACCATGACCCTGGGTTATGTTCCATGGTCAACTGATGAGGAGCGAGAGGGTCCGTATTGGCGGGGTAAATTCAAATTGGCAGTGGAGGTGGGAACGGGGAGGGGAGGGTAAATTCTAGATGTAACATTTCTGACCATGACCCTGGGTTATGTTCCATGGTCAACTGATGAGTCACTCGCTACTGGCGGGAGGTACGTGTGCAAAAAGGGGGGGGGTAACTTCTAAACGTAACAGTATGGTATACGGTATATGTGTGGTATATGGAATTTTAATGAGCCATTCAGTTGTTGGGGCACATGACGCCCCTGAATCCACCTCTGTGTAGTGTACAATGTTTAGCATGATTTTTGTTGTCCAATATTGCGCGGGATACCAGCCCGCCTCCCTAACCCATACTCCTCCCTCTTTACAGTTAATTTCGTTTATTGGGCCACCTTTATTGCACAGGCATTAGAAGGAATATAAAAGTAGGTCAAAGATTTTGACAGATTAATTTTTTTTTAAGGAAGTGGTTGTTTAGTGCAGGGCTGCCAACTATTTATATCAGAATTATCCAGAAAATATATGAAAAAATCTCTGGATTATACTAAATATAAAAATTTAGATCTTTTATTTCTTCAAACATACCCCATCCCCCCAATCTTACTAATGATACATGTTTTATTTTTAGATAGTGGAATAAATAAATCGTATTTTACCATTCTCAAAAAACAAGGCAAATCCTTTTACAAAGTACACCAAAAAATTGGTTAAAAAAATATATTAAAACCTAAAAAAAAAATCGTTCACATTTGTGCCGGATGACTCGCCTAAATTCCCCCTCCCCCATCCCAACCGTAAACAAAATTACGCCGTTAATCGGTGGTCCAGTCTGCTAGAACTTTTCAAGGTTTTTTTAAAATTTTACTTTCTCTTTATTTTATGAGATTTAAAAAAAAAAACAATAGGAATTAAAGCTGGCATTTGTATTGTCAACATGTGTTAATTGAAAAATTTTACTTTTGAATGTTGAAAACTCTGTATGTTTAGTCTGGCACCAATATGGTGGAGGGTGGGACACAAGTACATGTATTTTAAAAAAGTTTGGGCCACATTGTTAAACAAAGTTTATTTTATTGCCACTGCATGTAAACGGCAGGCTGTCTGATTGACATGAATATTCTCCTGACCAGGGCTCAGTGTCTCGATATTACAGTGAACACGGTCCATTGTCAGAACATAAGTGTATGTTGTATACAAAACAGATTTTAGAAGGTCTGAAATATTTACATGACAGGCATATTGTTCATGGAGATATTAAAGGTAACGTAATGTGTGCGTATGAATAAATTAGAAATAAATGATCATAAATCAAACAACTATCCATTATTAATTTAATTTGTTTGCTGTATTAAAATATTTCTGGGTTTTTAAATCCTACTTTTAAATACCAATATTTTTGTATCCTGATTTAAACTTTTCTACAAATGTCCAGGTGCTAATATTTTACTACAGAATGACAGCCACCTGAGACTTGCAGATTTTGGGCTTTCCAAGTTCTTGGACGCCGCTTGCAAAACAAATGTAGATTGGGCTGGCACACTCCGATGGATGGCCCCGGAAATTATTAATCCAGCATTAAGCGACGGGATTAAGTATGAGGCGGATATTTGGTAATTTGAAATAAAATGTCGTCCCTTTATATCATTATTAATATTTTTTTTTCAATCGTTTAATTTAGATAGCATTTGCAGTGTCTGTGTCTGATGTCCCTGTAAGAATCAGATGAAATCTCTTAGATCTAGAAACCACTAAAGGGACGGTTTATATGGTGCTAATCTTTCATCCCTCACCATAGCCGATATTGCAATGGCCATGGAGGCACCACGGGTGATAAATCGGCAACATGAGCCAAGACCCGAAAAATGTCCTTGGTACTCACCGGAGATCGAACCAGGTAACTTCAGGTCGACAGTCGAGCGATTTACCGCACGATCATCCGTCCCCTTATAAAACAAAAAATCGCCCACCTAAATGGAACTACTTTTAGGTTTTGTAGTGCCCTTCTTTCATCCCCACCACAGCCAGGAGTGTGATGGCAATGGAGGAACCACGGAAGACATATCGGGGACTTAGGTCTAAACCTTAAAAAATTTCCCTGGTGCTCACCGGAGATCGAACCAGGTACCTTCAGGTCGTCAGTCGATAGCTTTAATACACGACCATCCGTCCCTATAGCATTTGCAGCCGAATTAGTCATTTTGATAATTGTTGTCCTATTAACTACTAATTGTAGCACATTTTATTAGGCCTATATCTTTCGATCAATAAAAGCTTAGTACTAAATCTTCCTTAAAGTCTTTGAATGCAGTATTTCATCTACCAGTGATTCCCTAGAGTTAATGTATTTATGGTAAATGATTGACTGATGCCTGCTTAACGATACAGAAAAATCAGTAGACCTTATTAGAGCTGTCTAAGTGTAAAGATATACAGATGTCACAGAGCTGCCCACCTCTGCTTATATTATGCGGTTACAGAAGTGGATGAATTGTATACTTCATTTGGCCAATAGCCCTGACTTAAGGACCTAGGTAATTTTAATTTTTTCTATAAATGCATGTATATCTTTATTACATATGTAACACAATATTTTTTATTGATATACAAAGTAACCTGTTCCATCATATGGAAATAAGGAGCCTAAAATGAGTATTTTCATTCAAGGTACCGTCTCTATATATTAGATGTTGTCTTCAGAGAACAGTTGTCATATGTATCATACCTCTAGATACTTATACTTGGATAGCTCTAGATCCTTACATTTGGACAGCTCTATATCATTACACTTAGACAGCTCTATATCTTTACACTCGGACAGCTCTATATCATTACACTTGGACAGCTCTATATCATTACACTTGGACAGCTCTATATCATTACACTTGGACAGCTCTATATCATTACACTTGGACAGCTCTATATCATTACACTTGTACAGCTCTATATCTTTACACTCGGACAGCTCTGGATCTGTACACTTGGATAGTTCTATATCTTTATACCTAGATATATACCCTATCCAGTAGTCAATAAGCCTGTGGTGTCATTTGTGGGAGATGTGCTAAATCACCAAACTTGTCGCCTTCCCAAGTTAAATTTGATTTGACGCCTTTTCAAAGAGACAAGCAATCTGAATTTTTATTATTATATATGATTTATTTGTGCAAACAAAGTATGAAACTGCTATCGATTTCGATCACCCAGCTCGTTAATTTGGTGTATTTTTCCTTAGTGCTCCTGCAACATAAAAGAAGTCGTCTTTTTGTAAGCTCTGTTGAAAGCTACAACCACTGCCAACCACGCAATGGTTGCAGCTTTTGGAAAACTCTAATGTTCTCGTTTTTCGCTTGTTTTTTTTTTTTTTTTAAATTATAACAACAACTTGATATATTCACCCGGATACATTCTATATTTTTGTGACATTTACAATGTTATTTGCATAAATATCAATTTGGAAAAAAAAAAAATAAATTGATGAACAGAAACGCATTCTTTCATTTTAATGTGATTTCTGAAGGAAAAATGAAATGATTCGGCACAAATACGGCCTTTATTTCGAACAATTTTTAGAAATATTTCAGCTTATTTTAAATACAAAATTAATGTTCTTTTTTCATATGTATTATTTTCCTGCCGGCTAATGTTTGATTTACTTCTAAAGGAGTGTAGGGTGTACAATGGTCGAAATGCTGACAAGCGACGTCCCTTACAAGGAAATTGAGAATGACACGTTACTCATTTTTCACATTAACTCTGGGAACCCTCCAAAATTACCGAAACAAACAGCAAGGAACTTTTCTAAGTTTTTCAAATCATTCTTTCAGTTGGATCCATCGGACCGTAAATCTGTTGATAAAATTTTATCGCAGGCAAGAGTTGTTTGTTTTGTTGTGTTTTTTTAACCCCTAATATTTGAGCAGTGATCGGCAGTGTTTTTGGGATAAGAACCACCGAAATCGTTTTTTTTATTCCCGTGGACCACTACGTCAATCTAAATTTCATCTCCTCTCACTCTCAGTTCACTAGTAAATTTCACTGGAAACTAAACTCACGAGTGTATTCCCACTGGCTAAAAAATGCACTAGTGTATTCCAAGTGACCACACAATTATCCAGTGCAGTGGTTGCCAACCAGTCAACGTTTGATAATTTCACCGAGGCCTGCTTGGGGGATGGGACATTGATTATTTATATGCTAGTTGAAAAGCCTGCTGAAGCTGGTTGCTACCTGCGATATAATAAGAAATCCTTGTTGTGTTTAGATTTCCAGTTTTGGAATTCCCCAGACTATTTTTAGCCGAGCAAGCGAGTCAACTAATACCCCCCCCTCCCCTTTTCAAACATAAATAAAACACTCCACCTCTCATCCCTTCCCCCGCTTGTAGTTACGTGATTGTCCCCCCCCCCCCATTAGCCTGAGGGAGACGAAAATGTTGGAATTCCCAAGACTATTTTTAGCCGAGCAAGCGGAAGGGATACACACGGTCGGTCTACCGGTCTACTACGTTAGACGATTATGTATTAGATTACATTTTTAGATTTACAATGCCATTGGCTTTCATAGGCACTCAGCTGCCTTATAGCTTCTCGTCCATGGAAAGTCGCTCAATCCCGAGAGAAATACCCCACATTAAATAGATGCCCACTCGCCACAAAATTCACTACTGTATTCCCACTGGCCACTAAATTCGTAAATTTTATTCCCCTGGTACCCAAAAGCGGAGACATCAAAGAGGGGTAGGAAGTTGGTTTATGCGGGACTCTTTTATAATACTTGGCCCTACTTGTGCCCGCCGTTGAATCCGCCTCTACGTGTGTTATTTTGTTAAGTGTGTTTGAGTGTGTATTATAACATACAGTGTCATAGAAATTGTATTGCATGATTTGCGGCTGCGAAGGCGCCGAACTTGGAAAAGAGGCACACATATTATTGGGCGCCACCATAGCTGGCTATGGCTCTGATTGCATTCAATTTTTTTTTTTAAATCACCGATGAGAAGGCTGATCCATTTTAAATAATAACTCTTTAAAAATACCGTGATTGCTTTGATATATTTTTAGATATTAACAGATTGATAGCTTTTATGATAATAAAAATGTATGAATACTTTTTTTTTTAAAACAAATAAACTCAAACTTATTCCGGGGACACAAAATTATAGTGGTTCACCGTTTGTCGTCTGCTGCTTTGAAATAGGCCTATTTCATAAAAATAAATATATTTCATTTGTATATTTTATTTTCATTATTATTTATTATTCCAAATATTTATGAAAGTTTTTATTTTTTATATTTTCTTTGAGTCATTAGATAAATTTCATATTGAAATGGTTCTCAGTGGATGGGGAGTATACGCAGATACCATATTGTAAGTTATTATTAATCCCAGTTTAATAGTTTCTAATATGGGTGAGATAAAGAAATAACACACAAAAATAACTATTTTTTAAAGACTTAGTTTTCGAATTTAAATATAAAATGCGATCTCTTTTTCCATTTTATCTTATAACTATAAAAAATGTTTGGGCGATTTTTATTATTTTTTTTTTCAATCACAGATGGCGCTGTTGCACAATCACTGATAATAAAAAGTAAGTTTACAATTTTTAATTCCAATATATAAATATATGTCTAAATATATCTTTGAAATCCCTGTAAGTATGGGTGTTTATCTCTTATATCCTATAATCCACATTGGGGACTATTTTTGTTGTGCCCTTTTTTTCATTCCCAACATAACCGATAGTGCAATGACCATGAAGGTACCACGGGAGATATGGAGGGAAATTTCATTCTGACAACCTAAAATTTGTCCATGAGATTTATACCAAAACATTCAGGTCGACAGTTGAACGCTTTAATTCACAAACATCCGTCCCCTCTTCTATCTTTCCATTCATCCATCCATCCATCCATCTATCCATCTATCCATCTATCTATCTATCTAAAATATCTATCTATCTATCTATCTATCTATCTATCTATCTATCTATCTATCTATCTATCTATCTATCTATCTATCTATCTATCTATCTATCTATCTATCTATCTATCTATCTATCTATCTATCTATCTATCTATCTATCTATCTATCTATCTATCTATCTATCTATCTATCTATCTATCTATCTAATCTATCTATCTATCTATCTATCTATCATCAATCAATCTATCTGTCTATCTATCTATCTATCTATCTATCTATCTTTATATCTATCTAATCTCATCTCATCTATCTCATCTCATCTATCTCATCTCATCTATCTCATCTATCTATCTCATCTATCTATCACATCTCATCAATCAATCTCATCTAATCTATCTCATCTAATCTATCTCATCTAATCTATCTCATCTAATCTATCTCATCTAATCTATCTATCTCATCTAACTCTTTCATCTATCTATAAATCGATCCATCTATCTAATCTATCTATCTATTTGCACATCTACCAATCCATTCATCAATCTATTTAACTTCTTATATAACATATTAAATTTTCCATTAAAATGACAAATACATCCAGCAATTGGCGAAATCTGACATTGTTTAAAATGCCCAAGGACCTTTGCCTTGTCAAGACAATACATTAACATTAGAAACGCCATTCTAGCATTTCTAGCTGCAATTAATTTATTTTCCAGTTTGTATCCCTTGTTTTTTTTAAATATCTAATTTTACATTCAAACTTATTTGTTTCAAAAGAAATTTGAAGTAGATTGTTACTTATTGTTAGTTATGGTATGTAGCAGCTGACATATTTTACGCACACACACACACACACACACACACACACACTAGATGAACCGGGATACGCGTTTCCGTGGCTAAAATCCTACTTTATATTATATAAAAGTTATTTTAAAAATAATGACGAAATAAATATTATTTGCACTCTTAATACAAATACTAAACAATAATAACTATATTAAAGAGAGCAATTGTACGAAATAGACTAATTAATAAAGAAAATACTGACGGAATATTAGTTTGCAACATTAGCACTTGGTTACTTTTGATTTACTTTCCGTGGTTTTTAAAAAAAGTTAAGGGATAATTATACCAAACCGATTGATAAAATACTATTTTTGAATATAACAGGTGATATATATATATATATATATATATATATATATACTAGTTGCAAGTACCCGGCTTTGCCCGGGTTTAAAATAAGGTTTTCTGTTTACCTTTTGTTTTCTCCCTACCCCCTCTCTCCCTCCCTCCCCCTCTCTCTCCCTCCTTACCCCCTCTCTCCCTTTCTCTTTCCCTCCCTCTCTTTCTCCCTCCCTCCCTAACTCTCCCATCTCCCTCTCTCTCCCTATCTCCCTCCCTCCTTCTCTCACCCCGTCCCCCCTCTCTCCACCTTCCTCCCTTCCTCATCCCCCCTCTCTCCCTCCCTGCCCCCTCTCTCTCTTTATCTCTCACTCCCTCCCATTTCTCCCATCCTCTCTCTCCCCTCTATCTCCCTCCCTACTCCCTTCCTTTCCTTTCTCTTTCCTTCCCTCCCTTTCTCTCTCCAACCCTCCCTCTCCCACCCTCCCCTTAATCTCCCTCCCTACCACCTCTCTCCCTCCCTCCTTCTCTCTGCCCCCTCCGTCCCTCTCCCTCCCTGCCCCCTCTCTCTTTATCTCTCTCCCCCTCCCTCTCTCTGTACAATTAAACGTCAAATTACGCTTCTTAAATAAACAGAAAACCTTATTTTAATCCCGGGCAAAGTCGGGTACTTGCAGCATGAAAAAAAAAACAACAACAATATTTTTTTTTTCCCGTACCTAGCCCTTTCTTCACCGTCCGTACAATTACACATTCACTTGGTGCGCGATTTTTATTTATAGTGAAGGCGATCCCATACCGTGAATACTTTAATATAGTAAAATACTAAAATAATTAATTACAATTAAACTACGCATTGAGATTGTATTAATAATGTTAATAATGTCACAGAAACATTTTAATTAACGTATTTCGGTTTATTAAAGTGCACCTTTAATTTTAATCTTCCGAATACATAAAACGATAGGTAAATAGATATGACTATTGATTTCATCATGTTTACAATTGGAGTTTCCGGGAGTTACCCCTCTTTTAAAAATGTATGATAGGGAAATGACGTCACAGAGGAATTTTATCTATGGCGCCGTCGAGATTACTTTAATATAGTAAAATACTAAAATAAAAAAAAATTAATTACAATTAAACTACCCATCGAGATGAAACGAAACCTGTCCTATAACCTTCCCCATGTAATTATGTGTATGTGTAACAAATTTCACGTTATTTGTTTGTCTGGATCTTGAGTTATAAGGGAACAGACAGACAGACAGACAACAAATGCGTCTTATAAGTATAGAGATACTAGTTGCAAGTACCCGGCTTTGCCCGGGTTTAAAATAAGGTTTTCTGTTTACCTTCTATTTTCTCCCTACCCCCTCTCTCGCTTCCTCTCTCTCTCTCCCTCCCCCCTCTCTCCCTTTCCCTCCCTCCCTCTCCCTCCCTCTCCCCCCTCTCCCCCTCCTTCTCTCCCACCGTCCATCCTCCCTCCCTCCTCCTTCCCTCTCTCTCCCTCCCTGCCCCCTCTTTCTCTTTATCTCTTACTCCCATTTCTTGCATCCTTTCCCTCTCTCCTTCCCTCCCCTCTCTCCCTCCCTAACCCCTCTCTCCCTCCTTTCTCCCTCCCTCCCCTTTCCATCTCTCTCTCCCTCCCCCTCTCTCCCCCTTCCTCCCTCCCTCATTTCCTCTCTCTCCCTCCCTGACCCCCTCACTCTTTATCTCTCTCTCCCTCCCTCTCTCCCACCCTCTCTCCCTCCCTCCCTCCCCTCTCTCTCCCTCCCTTCTTTTCTCTCTCCCTCTCCCCCCTGCTCCCTCTCCCATCTCCCTCCTTTTTCTCCCCCCTGTCCATCCCCCTCCCTCCTCACCCCCTCCCTCCCTCCCTCCTACCCTCCTATCCTCTCTCTCCTCCTGCCCCCTCTCTCTCTCTTTCTTTATCTCTCTCTCCCTTCCACCCCCCTCTCTCTCTCTCTCTCTATATATATATATATATATATATATATATATATATATATATATATTTATTTATTTATTTATTTATATATACTTATTATTATGGCTTCACACTTCTTCTAAAATCCTTCTTCATTCCTTTATCTTCCTCAAACTGTACAAATCAGAGAGCATGAAAAAACATCAACAATTCTTTGCATCACAAAGGCACAATACAGCATCAGCGCGCAAGTTCTATTCGAACATCGGGAAATGACGCCACAGAGGAATTTTATTTATGGCGCCGTCGAGATTACTTTAATATAGTAAAATACTAAAATAAAGAAAAATTAATTACAATTAAACTGCCAATCGAGATGAAACGAAACCTGTCCTATAACCTTTCCCATGTAATTATGTGTATGTGTAACAAATTTCACATTATTTGGTTATCTGGATCTTGAGTTATAAGGGAACAGACAGACAGACAGACCGACAGACAGCCAACAAATGCCTCTTATAAGTATAGAGATATAGTTGTTAATTATGGGGTACATAAATACATTTATTCTCATTTATTTGCTTTCGCAGATAATGATTCCGTTGGTATGCATTCTCGATTATGTAAGTAAAGAGTTTCACTAATTAGCTTCATTCACTTTTTTCAATAGGCAGTCAAAATTTCTTATTATTTAGTCTAAACATAAGATAAAAATATAGCGTTAAGATAGATAGATAGATATATATATAGATAGATAGATATGGACGGATGGATGGGTAGATAGATGGATACATGGATAACAATGGATAAATAAGCATTTGAATAAATGCATATAATAAATAACAAATTGATAGAAGATTGATTAGAAGATAATAGACTGGCAGTCAGATTAACAGCAAAACAATCAAATGCACCAAACTGCAAATATTTTTTTTCTTTTTTTTTTTTTTATTGCCAACAGCTGGTGGTGACGTTGATACTGTCAGCATGGTGGACGACTTCTGCCGAATGCATGCAGTCAACTGTACGACGGTACTCGGAATCAAATCTTTCATATCAATCAATGACTTTACTGTGGACCATTTACCTACTCCTGATTCAGAGTTGTACGATTTCATTGTAAACTTGGCTGATATCACAGTTCTAATTTGTGCCAAAGTCATTAGCGATCAAAGACCTTACTATTTTCCATTACAAAAAAGCTTTTGTTCCGTCAGCACCAGATCTGGCACGGGGGTAGTGTACCGTCTTCATCACTACACCGAAGATTTCAGCCACAGATTTCACAAGGTGTGTCCCTGTGCTAAATGTCAAAGTTCACGGACCCCGAGCACCTCCTGGACTGAGATAGAAGTCATGACGGCGGCCCACTTCCTCATTGACGACCTTGAACGGCGCGGCGCGACCTGTCGGTTTTTCTTTAACGGCCCTAAGGAACCCGGAGTAACGATGGACGCTGTCAGGTCCATAGACGTAGATGGCAAATTTAACACTCACATATTCACGTGCGTGACATGCGACTTCGACCTAGTACGTAGATTGGACGACACGATGGACCAGTTCGACCGACAGCGGGCCAGAATACACGAGAAGTACAAGACGCTCCGGGACGCTCGAAGGTATATGTTTATGGTCTCGCACCCCCATGGATGGCCTAAACAAATCAGCCTAGGAACGTGGGCACAGATGATTAAAAGAGACGAAGTTCACAGCAAGTTAACCTACATGGTCCCTGCGTGCCCAGGGAGCTGCGGGGCGTATGTGCACATCTTAGGCTATAGTGGCAAGGTGTGGCACTATCCACACCTGCACAAAGGTGATGCGCCCAATGGCGTAAAAGAAAGCTCGTACGGATTTACGGTAGAATAAGTCATTTGGTTTTATGTATAAAGACTACATTAGCAAGATGTTGCATTATCCATATCAAGGAAAAGGTGAAGTTTTTGTCTTCAAACTAATTTTTATATTTTCTCTTCATTTTACAATATGAATATGATAGTAAATGTGTAAACATAATTTTTCTTTCTATCTCTTAAAAGACTTATAAACTATCAAAAAAAAATGTTCAGTTGTCAACTTAATAACAAAAAAATAATAATTCGTTTTTTTAAACGGATAAGGGCAGAGGGTGCGAAGCTTTCTTTGGGCCGCGCGTCCTAAACTCAACCAAACCACGACTTATTTATAACAACAATACCAACACTCCAATTAAAATTAAAGGAAGTGATATTGTAGTCACATGCCGACTGATGAGGCTGTGCATGGCCATGAGTGGCACGCGTGCCTTAGGTTCGCCACCACTGGTATAGAGTATCATAGTACAAGGACATCACTGAGATTGGAGCAGTTAAACGTGATCGAATGAAGACCTCAACATGATTAAATAAAAATACATATATAAAGCTTTATCGATAAAAAAAAAACATGCAAAAAGAGCTTACGTTTTGTTACAAAGACGAATTCAAATTTGACTGTTTGACATTTTCATCGGGTGCATGTAATTATGTAATTGGTAAACGTGGCTATTGTAAAAAACGCGAACTAAAATTTTGCAGAACTTGAGGAACGATTTGACTAATACAAAAAGTAGCAAGAATTAACCTTGATACATGTATACACAGTGGAGTCCTGCGTCCGTTGCCAGTATGAAACAGGGACCCAATCATATTTCTAACCAATTTAAAGTATAGTGTGTGGAGGGATGACGAATGACAATGAGTTAACTGTACTTATCAGTGCTGAATTAACCATTAGGCTAATAAAGCTCTAGCATTCTGCCTTGAACTAATAACCACATTCATGTATCAGCTTATGTCACACAATGTGATATATTTTATCATTTTGTTGGCAGTTCTATGCTTTGTTGGGTAAATAGTCCTAGATCTAAAACTTCAACTGGCACTTCTACAGCGAAATACGGCTTACGTCAACAAGCGAAACTTCGGGTTTTGAATGTCATGTATATCTAGAATACATATTTATAAGTTAAAACAAAAGAAAATGCCTTTAAGAAACACATGTGTGATTGTTTTAATGGGAGTAAATTAAATTAGTAATAATACTGCTCTATTTGTACACAATAGCTACCAATTCCTTCTAACATGTGCCTATGTTGATGATCACAACCTGTCCTGTGTGTGCTCTTACATTGCGGCAACAGAGCGCAAGTCTATTTGAGTAGGAGTATATTGTTATTTCAATTTCTTTCCAACATTACACATGCCAGTATATTTTGCCGTGCACAGCCTTAAAGGTTAAAATAGTGGAATGGTGTGCACAAAGTCAATAAGCTGTGGGATGGTTTGCACAAAAAATGCTGTAGGATGGTGTGCATCAAGACAATGCTTTGGGATGGTGTGCATTAAGACTATATGCTGTGGGATGGTGCGCACCAAGACAATATGCTGTGGGATGGTGCGCACCAAGGCAATATGCTGTGGGATGGTGCGCACCAAGACAATAAACTTTGAAATGTTCCTGTTAAACAAAGTAAGAGGGGACCTCTGCCTTAACCAAACTAAGTTCAGAAATATTTAACACATTCTCATTCTGATAACAAAGCATTTAATAGCCTTGTTAATGAAAACTAACTTAACAACTACAACAAAACTTTCATTATTTAAACTTAATAAAAAAAAAACTAAAAAATATATTTCGAAATGTCCAAATATTTAATGATATTATATTCAAGGTGTACATTCAAATACATATTTGACAATCAAATGCTGTGATTTAAGACTTTGGGTTCAAGTTGTTTGGTCTTGCTAACGAATGTCTCAATCTTGATCAAGACCACTGCAGGTCAGACTAGGTCTATACTTCTCTGTGATATCTTGTAGGATCTCAAATTATATAAATCTGGAAAGAAAAGAAAAATAAGAACAAAAATGTATGCATGTAATTTTTTTTTACATAACACATGGCAGCGGTTCTTAAAGTGTTGATTGTGACACAGTGGTAGGTAAATCTTAGAAATTGGAGGCTGAATATAAAAAAAAAACAATCGGCTTTAATAGTGGATCACTGAGGGTAAAGGATTTTAAGCTTCTAACTCTAACTCATTTACATGACACACTTAGTCACTCTAACTATTTTTACATGACACACTCAGTCACTCTCTCTTTTACAAAACACACACAGACTTTGTAACTCTTTTTACAAAACACACTCAGTCACTCTAACTCTTTTTACAAAACACACTCAGACACTCTAACTCTTTTACAAAACACACTCAGACTTTGTAACTCTTTTTACATAACACACTCAGTCACTCTAACTCTTTTTACAAAACACACTCAGACACTCTAACTCTTTTACAAAACACACTCAGACTTTGTAACTCTTTTTACATAACACACTCTGTCACTCTTACTCTTTTACATAACACACTCAGACAATAACTTTCCAAGATAACTATGTAGGTCACCTTATCATTTAGTACTTGCTGGATAGACCTACTTGTGAAACACGTGTTTCGTTTATCGAGATAGTTGTATACATTTCTTTACATCTAAGTTGTTCTTTAACATTTCGGATATTTATTTTTACTAACACTATGTACGAAGGTAGTAGGAACGTTTTTTTTTGTTTGGTTACAGTTTCACTGTGATTATATTACCGAATCTTAAACACTAAGCACTATATGGTGGCGGCCACAGATTATATATTATACATTTAGCGCATCGCTTTATAAAAAGTCTTCGGTTTTGTGTTAAGAACTCTCGCGCCATTGTTATTTTTCGTTTTTGTTTCCAATGACGCTTTCCATTCATAACAACCCACAGACCTATTTACACCTCTTCGTTGTGAAATATGAATAAAAAAAGCTTTCTATTTGCTTTAAAAATATAAAAAAGCGATAATATATTATTTCATTCATAAGTTCATGGGTTGTTAGGAGATTTATACATATAATAAACTTTTCTATTATATGAATGGACTGATGAGTGTAAATATCATTAATGGCGGCGATAAAAATATTTTTTCAAAACGAGGCTGGCGCAATCTGCGGGGGCGGCTATGTTGAGGTTACACAGACGGCCCCATTGACAAACCAATATTTCTACTAACCACGACAAAGCTGATTTTAATTAGCACGTATTAGATATAAGTTAAAATTTGATATAAGTTATATAATGGATAGCTGGTAATCAGAACTTCAATCCTGGGGGGGAAAGGAGGGTCTTAGATCGAGCCCTTGTGATTGCTTGGGGTTCATCATTTCCAAAGTTCATCCAGAGTAAAAATGGTTAAATAAACATTTGTTGGGAAAGTTAGGAATGATGGGATGTGCGTTATCCATACAATCCCTCAACCACCCATGGATACAGAGACAAACGAATTAGACCCTACAATACATCCCATGATCCCGTCGGATCTAGTGGCTTGTTGAAATACCGTAAGAAAATGTGGAAAATATATTTTTAAAAATAACCAAATAAAAAATAGAACTCTAACTAAAAAAGCTTAAAAGATTTAAAAATTAAAAAAAAATGTGCGAATATAGCATGAAATAATTTATTAAATGGATAAATCTAATTGGTAACTTTAAGTTGAATTCAATGCTGTGAAAAAAGTGAAAAAACAAGCAATTTAAGTCTTTTCCGTTTCGTATAAAGGACATTTTAGAGCATTTTCTTGTACGCAGATAAATAGAGAGGGAAGTAATCATGTTGATTAACTGTTACAAAAATAAATAATGATTAAGCCCCTTTGATCAGCTTTTATTATTTATATTTAAAATATAAGCAAAAACGGTACTTAAAACGCCCCCTTTTTCGGCTCTGAGAGGTCAGATCGCAAAATGAACTTTTGATGTACACTTGGCAGGCCAAGACCTACAAAATGATATATACATCATGGGTCTAGGACTTATGGTTGCTGAGATATAAGGCTTTATTAATATAGTTTATATTGTAAAAACGGTACTTAGTACGCCCCCTTTTTCGGCCCTCAGAGGTCAGATCGCAAAATGGACCAAAGTGTTTTCTTGGCAAGCCAAGACATACAAAATGATATATACATCATGGGTCTAGGACTTATGGTTGTTGAGATCTAGGGTGATGGCGGACGGACAGACAAAACGGGGACAATAGAGCATTTTTTTTCGAAAATGCTCTAAAAATGAAAACTTGCACTGGCTAATTGAAAGGCAAAGCAAATTTGAATCATGTGATGAATAAAAAAATGTCTTCTTATTTCAGATATCGTTATATTTTCGCCCTGATTAAATACTTTTGTTTTATAGCAGGTCAAAGTTTTTCACGCCAGTTACCGGAAAAATGGCAGAAAGGAGAACTGTTAGGTCAAGGAAGTTTTGGGAAAGTGTTCTTGTTAATTGATCTTTCTGATAGGGCCAGCAAGTTGTATGTGGTTAAGGAACTGTTTATACCAATGATTGAATCTTCTAGAGATAAACTCTTGGTATGGATAGGCAGTAATAAATATTGTAGATCTACACTCGTATCTATCTATCTATCTATCTATCTATCTATCTATCTATCTATCTATCTATCTATCTATCTATCTATCTATCTATCTATCTATCTATCTATCTATCTATCTATCTATCTATCTATCTATCTATCTATCCATCTATCCATCTATCCATCTATCTGCCTGCCTGCCTACCTATCTGTCTATCTGTCAGTCTATCTATCATCTATATATCATCTATCAAAGATCTCAGTCTGTTTACGATAGGCAGTTAGATATATATGCTGATGTTAATGGATATTTTTATAGTTTAAATAAATAAAGTATAGATAGTTAGTATAGTTTAATAGAAAGATAGATCAATATATGATATATATATATATATTTATATATATATGATAAGACTTTTATCTCTCAGATCTTATTAAACACTAAGGGACTATCTTTATAGTTATCTAATTCCCCGTACCATAACCTATAGTGCAATATCCATGGAGCCACCGAGGGAGACGTGGGGGGGAAGGACTTCCTTAGTTCTCACTGAAGATCCACCCCCATCCCTATATGGCAACTCCATCGATTGATTCACTGACTGACACATAGCCCCTTTTTTTGTAGATATTAACATTTGACTTATTACTGCCAGCCATATACATCTTTGATAATTTAAAGTAAAATTTAATTTTCAGAAAGAGTTGAAGTCAGAGACGGAAATTCTACTATATTTACAGCATCATGAGTATCATGACAGGATTGTACCATATTACGGACACCAGATTACTCAATCTGAAGCGGACTTATTCTTCGGATACCTGCCATTGGTAAATATCGCCACATTATCGGGGAAAACAACACGAATAAGGACAGTTGTATGATATAGGGTATATGCATGGTATATGGTAAATGTATGGTATATGCATGGTATATGGTTAATGTTTGGTATCTGTATGGTATAAGGTATATGTATGGTATATGTATGGTATATGGTAAATATGTATGGTATATGCATGATATATGTATGGTATTTGTATGGTATATGTATGGTATATGGTATATGTATAGTGTATGATGCGTATGTGGTATATATATATATATATATATATATATATGGTATATGTACGGTATTTGATATATGTACGGCATATAGTATACTATGGCATACGGTATATGTATGGTATATGTATGATATGGTATATGTATGGTAAATGTATGGTATATGGTAAATGTTTGGTATATATATGGTATATGTATGGTATATGTATGATATATGGTCTATGTATTGTATATGGTATATATGTATGATATATGTATGATATATGTATGGTATTTGTATGGTATATGGTATATGTATGGTGTATGATAGGTATGTGGTATATATATATATATATATATATATATATATATATATATATCGTCGTCGGCATCCGTCCGTCTCGAGAGACGATGATGTAGCTAAGTTGAGTCTACAAAACACCGCCGGGAATGGCTGTGCAGACCGACTCGGGAGTGGCAATCCCTGCCGCACTTGTCACACTTGAAGATAGTTGATTGTTGTAGTTGTTGTTGTAGCTGTTCTTTTTTCCGCTTCCGTCTTGTTCTTTTCAGGGCAGCATTATCCTGTCGCTCAGCCTCTGCGCGCAATGAACCCTGCCGGACAGCGAGCCTCCAGGACTGGCGGTCGGCTGCTTGGCTCTCCCAGGAGTTGGGGTTAATGGAGCACTCTTTCATATCCTTTTTGCAGGTGTCTTTATAGCGCATTTTAGGTCGCCCTGTTTTCCTCTGGCCGGTAACTAACTCGCCATAGAGTAGGTCCTTCGGGATGCGGCTTGCGTCCATTCTTTTGACATGACCGAGCCATCTGAGGCGTCTCTCGCTGAGAACTGCAAACAAGCTGCTCATGTTGGCCCTGTCCAGCACCCCAGTGTTGGGGATCTTGTCTTGCCACTTTATCTGCAGTATACATCGCAGCCATCTCATGTGGAAATTGTTTAGCTTTCTTTCGTGCCTCGTGTAAGTGGTTCACGCCTCGCATCCATAGAGGAGGGTACTAAGTATGCAGGCCTGGTAGACGCGTAATCTGGTATTTTCGGTGAGGCTGGGGTTTTCCCACACACGTTGCTTTAGTCTCGCCATGACTGTGGCTGCCCTAGCGATTCTGCAATCGATCTCCGGGTCTATGGATAGCGAGCTGGAGATGGTGGACTCGAGGTAAGTGAAGTTCACGACGACCTCTAGGGTGTGCCCATCGATGTCAATGCTTGGGGGTGTATCTGTACCCTGTGCCATGACATTCGTCTTTTTCAGGCTGATAGTCAGTCCAAACTCCTTACATGCATGGGAGAGGCGGGTGACAAGCTGCTGCAGTCCGTCTTCAGTGTGTGATGTCAAGGCTGCGTCATCAGCAAAAAGCAGCTCGCGAATAAGGACCTTTGTGACTTTGGTCTTTGCACGGAGGCGGGCTATGTTATAGAGCTTGCCATCGGACCTTGTATGGATGTAAACACCCTCGCTGCAATCCTTGAAGGCGTATTGGAGGAGCATGGAAAAGAAAATGCCGAAGAGTGTAGGTGCAAGGACGCAGCCCTGTTTTACTCCGCTGCTGACTGGAAAGGCCTCGGAGATTGCGCCGTTGTAGCAAACCGTGCTATGCATGTTGTCGTGGAAGGACATGACCACTGCAAGCATGTGTGGGGGGCAGCCAATCTTTTGCAGCAAGCTGAAGAGTCCACTTCGACTTACTAGATCAAACGCCTTTGTGAGTCGACGAAAGCGATGTAGAGTGGCACCTGCTGTTCCTGATACTTCTCTTGAAGTTGACGTAGTGAGAAGATCATGTCCACTGTTGATCGGCCAGCCCTGAAGCCACACTGTGACTCTGGGTAGACTCGGGAGGCGAGGGCCTGCAGGCGGTTTAGAGCGACGCGGGCGAAAGCTTTGCCGACGATGCTGAGGAGGGAGATGCCCCGGTAGTTATTACAGTCACTCCGGTCCCCTTTGTTCTTGTATAGTGTGATAATTTTGGCATCCCTCATGTCTTGGGGGATATAGCCCTGTTCCCAGCATCGACTTAGGAGGTCGTGCAATGGCTTTAGCAGTGTTGGTTTTCCGCTCTTTAGAACTTCTGGTGGGATTCCATCGCTACCGGGTGCCTTTCCGTTTGCAAGGCAGTCGATGGCTTTGCTTAGTTCATCCACGGTGGGTGTGGTGTCTAGCTCCTCCATGAATGGCAGATCTGGGATAGCGCCAAGAGCGGCATCAGTCACAGTGTTCTGGGTTGCGTATAGCTCCAGGTAGTGTTCGGTCCACCTCTGCATCTGTTTTTCCTGGTCCTTGATGACCTCTCCTGTTTTGGATATAAGGGGGGCGGTTTTGGAGGGAGTTGGGCCTATTGCCTTTTTGATGCCCTCGTACATCCCTCTTGCGTTTCCTGTATCGGCAGCTGCCTGGATGCTACTACAGAGATTCAACCAGTAGGAGTTGGCGCATCTGCGGGCGGTCTGCTGTGCTTTGCTCCTGGCTGTCCGTAGGGCTTTTAGTGTGTTGGGACTGGGCCTGGCCTTGTAGGCCAGTAGGGCTTTCCTTTTTACCTCGGTAACGGGTTCCATTTCCTCCCAGTGGGCCTCGTACCAATCGGCGTTTTTCCGCTCTATCTTTCCATAGGTGGTGATGGCGGAGTTATATACGACATCACGCAGACGCGACCACCTAGAGTCGATGGTGTCAACTGCTAACTTTCTTTCACTGAGTGTAACTTCCAGACTGTTGATAAACTGTTGGTTTTTTTCGGGATTTCTGGCACAGTTGATATTGATGCGTGGGCGACCTTTTTTCTTGGAGTGATGTAGTTTCTTCGGCGTTATGCGCACCTTGCTTGCCACGAGGGCGTGGTCCGTGTCGCAGTCTGCACTGTGGTAGCTGCGGGTGAGGAGGATACTGTCGATATTCCCTCTTCTGGTGAGGACGAGGTCGAGTTGGTGCCAGTGGCTGGAGCGTGGGTGCCTCCATGACACCTGATGGATCTCTTTGCACCTGAAAAAGGTGTTGGTCACGCACAGGCCATGGTGGCACGAGAGCTCAAGCAGTCTCTGGCCATTTTCATTTATCTTTCCCATCCCAAAGCTTCCGAGACAGGTGGGCCAAGCCACATGGTCAGCTCCCACCCTTGCGTTGAAATCACCAAGGAGATAAAGGCTATCGGTGCTAGGAATCTTCAATAGCGCTTCATTTAGGGACTGGTAAAATTGATCTTTCTCCTCGGCAGTGGAGCTGAGGGTTGGAGCATACACGCTGAATATGTGAGCTGGGCTAGAGGACGTAGACAGTCGTAGGATTAGTAATCTCTCAGAGCCGTCTGTTGAGGGCTCTATGAATCTGACAAGCGTGTTTCTCACCGCGAAGCCAACACCGTGTTGCCTCGGTCTGAGGACTTCCCTTTCCAATAGAATGTGTAGTTAGCTTCTCTGATGGTGCCGGTTTCAGCCAGCCGGGTCTCCTGTAGAGCGGCGATGTCGATGTTTAGTCGTGAGAGTTCCCTGTCGATGACAGCGGTCTTCCTTGCGTCATCAATCTGCTGAAGGTCAGATGTGAGTCCGGTACACATGGTCCTGATGTTCCAGCTTGCGAATCGAAGAGCTGGAGGCTTCTTGCTAGTTCTTATCTTGAATTTGCCTGGTGCGTGTGTTTTTTGGCCCACTTTTTGCATCTCAAATCTCCACGCACCCAGTAGGGCAGGTGAGCCATGGCGAGACAGCACCCAACTGGCTGGGGGCTGCCCAGCTTGAGGCGGGCGGTAGCTGTCCAATGAGGCGCGATGACCTCTCCCATCGTCGAAAGAGACCCCTGGCGCTCGTTTCCTTCGCCAATCGGATGAGCTTAGAACCGGTAAGTGTCCCCTTCCGTGTTGTATCGACATCGTGCGACGACGCTGGAGTATCCTCTCCAGTTTAGCTACAAAGCCTGGGTAGGGTAATATGGAGGGATAGCTGTTGCCCGTGCAGCAGTCCCCCCCCCTCTCCGCGCAACTGAAGGATCCAAGGGAAAGACAGAGTCGATACGGCTTGGCTTCAGCTGCGCCGCAGGAGTTGCCGGCGTTGACAATATAAGGTCTGGCCGTCTTGGGGACTCCAGCTCCGGATTTCTTTTCAGGGTTTACTCCCTTAGCCTATCCTCGTAGGAGGTATGCCGCTAGGCAGCGGAGGTTTGAAAACAGAGTTTTCCTTCTCCTAGATGAGCTACCAACCGAGGTTGACGAGCCCCATCTGCCCGAAGCGGCTGGTTTTGAGGCGCCAGTGAACCGCCTTCGCCCCTTCTCCTGTCAGTGGGAACAGTTTCGCCGGGCTTAGTAGCTAAGCCGCACGAGAAGGCCATGAGTTGGACTTGGTTGTCAGAGGCTATTTGAGACGCACGCCATTGGGAGCATTTTATTTAATAGTGGGAGCTTATCCCCGCTACCAACCCCCGGCAGTAACAACCTTGACATATATATGGTATATGTACGGTATATGATATATGTACGGCATATAGTTTACGTATGGCATACGGTATATGTATGGTATATGTATGATATGGTATATGTATGATATGGTATATGTATGGTATATGTATGGTATACACATGGTATATGCTTGCTAATATTTAGGTTTGTAAAGGTTCAAGGGCCTGAATCCAATATCGCCTCTCCCATAAAAAAACACATGTCTACAATTGAAATAAAAATTAAAGTTGAAATTTAATGAGCGATTTCAATTGATGGAACACTGTGGGCCCCTGAATTCACCTCTGAGTAGTGTGCAAGTTAAGCATGATTTATGTTGTCCAATATTGCGATGGATTCGAGCACCCACCATCCACCACCCCTGTACAATTAATTTCGTTAATGGGCTGCCTTCAACGAAGAGCTACTTGAAGTAATATAAATGGAGCTCAAAGTTTCTTACTGATTAAAAAACAACAACATCATGGAAGTAATTGTTTAATGCGGAGCTGCCGACTATTTGTATCAAGAATTATCCAGAAAATATATGAAAAATATCCGGATTATACTAAATGTATAAATAAAGTAACAAATTCAAATTTTATAACTAAATGACAAAATAAAATTATTAATATCTTTTATTTCTCCTAAGATTTAAAGATCTGGCAAATGCTCTTCCCCCCCCCAATCCTCTTAATGATTTTTTTTTAGCTTTAAAATTCCAAATTTGTTTGATTGTATGCCTCCTACAATTTTAAATGTTGTCATGTTTTACGAACACCACAACAGTAACAGCATTTAAATGATAGCGTGCACACACATCACCACAAGAAATCTTTAATGGAGAATCGTTTTGTGTTCGTTTTAAATCTTGTTTACCCTCCGAATTTTTTTAATGGCATGTTATTTTGTTATATATAAAGTTAAAACAGTTTTATTTCATAGAATAATTGTATCAATCTTTTAAAAATAAATTTTTACTACGACGACAAATAGAACGCGTCCTTTTGTATATTATTTGACCGCGAATTTGTAATAGACTAAAAACAAAATGGTCGCTTTCTGTATTTAACAATTTTATTATAAACAGAATATCTGAAATAGATACATTTATAAGGCTGTGGGTCCGAAAAACAATCAGACTTTATTGGGACGTGGTCCGAATAAAAATCGGAGTTTATTGGTTCCCGGGTCCGAATAGTCACTTCGAATTTATAAATAATAAATATAAATACTGAAGTCTTTAAAATATTTTAAATAATGTATCATTTTACTATTGGCTAATTTGATCATTAAAATAACTTTTTATTACTTCTGAAAATGGCGACTAGTGAAACCTAGGTCGAAAATAATGATATGATTCTGGATGCACTGAAATGGTTTGTTTTTAGTAAAACCGACAATGCGTATATTTTTCAAGTTCCTGACTATGGGGGTGAACGCGGCAAAATTTGCATAATTTTTTACAAAAAATTTTGTCTCGTGTAATGCTATCTTGATAGGGAGCTGGAGCCGAGCCGGAGCCGAGCCGTAGCCGTCAAATTTGTGGGAGCCGGAGCAGGAAAAAATATGGTGGCTCCGCAAGCCTGATATATATATATATATACTAGCTGTACCCTGCAAAACCTTTGCATAGAGTTATATCCCCTTAGGCTTGATCGGTAGGGTAGGTTATTTTTGGTTTCGGGCAGATCCGATTTTTTCATGATTGTATTTTAAACTGGAATACTGTTGTATTAATTCTTTACTTTCGATTTAACGCACACTGGAAATGAATATTATTATATATGTTATATTAAAAATAGCCAGAAGCTAAAAAAAAATCCTTCACATTTGTGCCGGATAAATTAACTCGCCCAATTTGACCATCCCCCCTAAACCGTCATCGAAATAACGCCCCTAATTGGTGGTCCAGGGCTGATGCAACTTTTCAAAGTTTTTAGAATTTTACTTTCTCTTAATGGTTTTAATAGATTCTTTTTAAAATAAGAATTACAGTTGGCATTTGTATTGTCATGCGTTTATTGAAAATTCTACTTTTAAATGTTGAAAACTGTGTATGTTTAGTATGGGCCAATATGGAGGAGGATGAGACAAAAATTATTTTAAAAACGCTTTGGATAAGCATGACACACTTAACAAAAGTTAGGGCCACATTGATAAACTAAGTTTAAATTATTGTCACCTGTATATAAATGGCAGGCTGTCTGATAGACATGAATATTCCTATGACCAGGGCTCAATTTCTGGATATTACAATGAACACGGTCCATTGTCAGAATATAAGTGTATGTTGTATACACAACAGATTTTAGAAGGTCTGAAATATCTACATGACAGGCGTATTGTTCATGGAGATATTAAAGGTACGGTAATTTGTGCGTATCAATAAATTACAAATACATTTTCATAAATGAAATGACTATCCATTATTAAATTATTTTGTTTGCTATGTTAAAATATTTCTGGTTTTTTTAATTCTACTTTTAAATACAAATATTTTTGTATCCTGATTTAAACTTTTCTACAAATGTCCAGGTGCTAATATTTTACTACAGAATGATAGCCACCTGAGACTTGCAGATTTTGGACTTTCCAAGTTCTTGGATGCCACATGTAACACAAGTGTAGACAGGGCTGTCACACTCCGATGGATGGCCCCGGAAATTATTAATCCAGCATTAAGCAATGGGATTAAGTATGAGGCGGATATTTGGTAATTTGAAATAAAATTTCGACCCTTTATATCATTATTAATATTTTTTCAATCATTTAATTAAGACAGCATTTGAAATGTTTATGTCTGATGTCCCTGTAAGAATCAGATGAACTCTCTTAGATCTAGAAACCACTAATGGGATGGTTTATATGGTGCCAGTCTCTCATACCCCATCATAGCCAATAGTGCAATGGCCATGGAGGCACCACGGGAGATATATCGGGAACATGAGCCAAGACGTGAAAAATGTCCTTGGTCATCACCGGAGATCGAACCAGGTACCTTCAGGTCGACAATCGAGCGCTTTACCGCACGATCATCCGTCCCCTTTAAAAAAAATTCGCCAACATAAATGGGACAACTTTTAGGTTTTGTAGTGCCCTTCTTTCATCTCTACCACAGCCGGGAGTATGATGGCCATGGAGGAACCACAGAAGACATATCTGGGGCTTAAGCCTAAACCTGAAAAATTTTCCCTGGGCCTCATCGGAGATCGAACGAGGTACCTTCAGGTCGTCAGTCGATAGCTTTAATACACGACCATCCGTCCCTATAGCATTTGCAGCCAAATTAGTCATTTTGATAATTGTTGTCCTACTAACTACTAATTGTAGCACATTTTATTAGGCCTATATCTCTTGATCAATAAAAGCTTAGTACTAAATCTTCCTTAAAGTCTTTGAATGCAGTATTTCATCTACCAGTGATTCCCTAGAGGTAAGGTATTAATGGTAAATGATTGGCTGATGCCTGCTTAACGATACAGAAAAACCAGTAGACCTTATTAGAGCTGTCTAAGTGTAAAGATATAGAGATGTCCGAGAGCTGCTTTATATGATGTGGTTACAGAAGTGGATGAATTCTACACTTCATTTGGCCAATAGCCCTGACTTGAGGAACTAGCGAACTTTAATTTTTATATAAATGCATGTATACTTTTTATTACATATGTAATACAATATTTTCTATTGATATTCATAGTAACTTGTTCCATCCTATGGTAATAAGATGCCTAAAATAAGTATCTTTCATCCAGGGTACCATCTCTATATATTACCAGTTGTCTTCAGAGCACTGTTTTCAAATGTATGATACCTCTAGATCCTTACACATGGACAGCTCTATATCATTACACTTGGACATCTCTATATCATTACACTTGGACAACTCTATATCAGTACACTTAGAATCCCCTAAATCATTACACTTGGACAGCTCTATTTCATTACATTTGGACAGCTCTATATCATTACACTTAAAATCCTCTATATCATTACACTTGGACAACTCTATATCATTACACTTAGAATTCTATATATCATTACACTTGGGCAGCTCTCGATCCTTACACCTGGACAGCTCTACATCATTACACTTGGAAAGCTCTAGATCCTTACACCTGGACAGTTCTATATCATTGCACTTGGACAACTCTATATCATTACACTTGGACAGCTCTATATCATTACATCTGGACTGCTCTAGATCCTTACATCTGGACAGCTCTGGATCCTTACACTTGGACAGCTCTAGATCCTTACACTTGACAGCTCTAGATCTTTATACCTAGATAGTTTTTTCAAATGTTCGGCTAACGAGGTTTTTTTTTCATACTTTGTTTAAAACGTTTTTGTAGATGAAATAATATTCCTTTCTTTTCTATAACAGCATTTCATTATGTCAATATTCTAGTTTCATTTTAAAGTCATTTTTTTAAAGCAGAAGCTCAGGATATCTCCATATCCAACAGTCAACAAGCCAGGGGTGTCATTTGTGGGAGGTGTGTTAAATCACCAAACTTGTGTCCCTCCCAAGTTGAATCTGATATGACGCCTTTTCAAAGAGACAAGCAATCTGAATTATTATTTTTATTTATTTGTGCAACAAAGTATGAAACTGCTTTCGATTTCGATTACCCAGCTCGCTAACTTGGTGTATTTTTCCTTAGTGCTCCTTCCGCCTAAAAGATTCGTCTTTGTAAGCTCTGATGAAAGCTACAACCACTGCCAACCACGCAATGTTTGCAACTTTTGGAAAACTCTAATGTTCTCGTTTTTTGCTTGTTTTTTTTTTTTTAAATTATAACAACAACTTGATATATTCACCCGGATATATTCTATATTTTTATGACATTTACAATGTTATTTGCATAAATATCAGTTTGGAAAAAAAAAAAATTGATGAACAGAAACGCACTTTTTTCATTTTAATGTGATTTCTGAAGGAAACATGAAATGATTCAGCACAAATACAGTCTTTATTTCGGGCAATTCTTAGAAATATTTAAGCTTATTTTAAATACAGCATTAATGTTCCTTTTTCATATGTATTATTTTCCTGCCGGCTAATGTTTGATTTACTTTAAAAGGAGTGTAGGGTGTACTATGATCGAAATGCTGACAGGTGACGTCCCTTACAAAGAAATTGAGAATGACACGTTACTCATTTTTCACATTAACTCTGGGAACACTCCAAAATTACCGAAACAAACAGCAAGGAACTTTTCTGAGTTTTTCAAATCATTCTTTCAGTTGGATCCATCGGAGCGTAAATCTGTTGATAAAATTTTATCGCAGGCAAGATTTTTTTTGTTGTGGTTATTTTTTTTAACCCCTAATATTTGAGCTGTACTCGGCAGTGTTTTTGGGATAAGAACTACTGAAATCGTTTTTTTTCCCGAGGACCACTACATCAATCTAAAATTCATCTCCTATCACTCTCAATTCACTAGTAAATTTCACTGGAAACTGAATTCACTAGTGTATTCCCACTGACTAAAAAATTCACTAGTGTATTCCAAGTGACCACAAAATTATCCAGTGCAGTGGTTCCCAGCCGTTTGATAATTTTACAGCGGCCCGCTTGGAAGGGGGGGACATTGATTATTTATATACTAGTTGAAAAGCCTGCTGAAGCTGGCTGCTACCTGCGATATGATAAGAAATCATTGTTGTGATTAGATTTCCAGTTTTGGAAATCCCCAGACTATTTTTAGCCGAGCAAGCGAGTTAACTAATACCTTCCCTTTCCCACATAGATAAAACACTCCACCTCTCATCCCTTCCCCCTCTTGTTTTTACGGAGTTGTCCCCCTCTCCCCCCCCCCCATTAGCCTGGGGAGACGAAAATATTTGAATTCCCCAGACTATTTTTAGCCGAGCAAGCGGAAGGGATACACACGGTCGGTCTACCTGTCTAATACGTTAGACGATTATGTATTAGATTATATTTTTTTAATTTACAATGCCACTAGCTCTCATAGCCGCTCAGCTCTCTGTTACTTTCTCGTCCATGGAAAGTCACTCAATCCCGAGAGAAATTCACCACAGTAAATATATTCCCACTGGGTATTAAATTCACTACTGTATTCCCACTGGCCACTAAATTCATCAATTTTATTGCCCTGGAACCCAAAGGTCAACTGAGGCCCCAGCCACATAGAATTAGATGAGACCCTTAAAATATATTGGAGACATCAAAGAGGGGTAGGAAGTTGGTTTATGCGGGACCCTTTTATAATACTTGGCCCTAGGTGCGTCCGCCGTTGAATCCGCCTCTACGTGTGTTATTTTGTTTAGTGTGTTTGAGTGTGTATTATAACATACAGAGTCGTAGGAAGGGTATTGCGTGAATTGCAGCCGCCAGGGCGCCGAACTAGGAAAGGAAGCACAAATATGATTCGACGCTACCATAGCTACATTCAATAGCATTAATTTTTTAATCACCAATGAGAAGGCTAATCCATTACATAATATCTCTTTTAAAATACCGTGATTGCTTCGATATACTTTTAGACAGTGCTTTTTTTCAGTGGGAACTCATGGGAGCTGAGTTCCCATAGCTTTTTGGCCATATTTGTAATAAAAAAATAATTTTTTCAAGCAGAAATGTTTTTCAGATCAAGCAGGTTATACGGTAGGCTATAACGCAAGAATACATATTAAAAAATTATACGAAATAAAATTTTAAACTGAATATTATAAAAATTAATACGGTACCAGTATCATAATACAGTAGAATACATTTTTCCACAAAAACTATATAGTCAGGTCGGTTTTTATTATAAATAAACTCTTTGAGTCTCTAATTTTCTTATAAAAACGTTTATTTCTTTAAATATCCATTACAATAAAAATTGTGTTCAGTGGAGAATTCAATAATAGACTATTATAGTATTTTCTGACATAAGTTAAACAAGCAATTAAGCCTGTTCCATTCTGGACACAGGACGTGTTAGCGCATTTTCGTGTTATGTATCAGTACGTTTGTTAGCTTTCAGTAAATATTTGTAAATTTTGGAAATGTTTATAAATTCAATTGTGTAATGCATATATTTGTAAAAAAAAAATAAATTATAAAGACGTTTCTTTATATTTGAAAAAAAAATATTGTCTCTTAAATCTAACTACAAGTGGTTTGTGGTTACTGAAATAGGACTCATAATTGAAAACATTCTAAATTATAGTCATTTAATCGTCCGAAAACTCCGTCAATTGTTGCAAACATAATTCTGAATCATGTGTAGATCTCAAAGTTTATGGTTCAACTGAAAAACTTGCTTTAAATATGCGGCAAGGAACAAAAACTACCTCACGACTATTACAAAGAATTTTTAGCAACTGTCATTTTTAGGAGAAATTCCACCAGGCCAGAGTGGAATAACTTTCCGTTCTCCTGGCGCTAAGCAGGATGTCGAAAGCACTGTATTAAAATTTACTTTTACGATATTTGATTTTTTTCAATTTTGATTTACATGGTTTCAGGCTCTTCATCTGCTCCTCACAATGGCCTGACTTTGTTTTTGAAGTTGAATAATTTCAACATATTTGTCAACAAAGTAGCTGAACCTGCCTTCAAGCCATTCAAGAACATTAAACTGAAGACCTGGTGAGTCTCTCTTTTTCAGCATCGATGTTGATAACCAAACTGAAGAAAAAATTGTTGATTGTACTTAAAAAGCCAGTCAAGAAAAAAAAACTGGCAAAAAAGGCTTGATGGCAAAAGGATTAATGGATAAAATTGCAAGCTAAAAACTTAGATGATAAATTATAGATATGAACAGAGAGATAAAAATATGTATTTGAAGTGCTAGGAATATGACATTCATGAAAAAAAATCATCCAGGCACGTGGAGTACAGCAACTGAATACCAGGAAGCACATAAAATTGTTAATTATATGCAAGTTCTAAAATGATACAACTGAAAAAGTGGTGAAACTCTTTTCAGATTATGCAAAAGTTTTAAAGAAAGATGAAACTCAATTGCAATATAATTTTGCAAACCGTGAAAGAACATTGACGTCAAAGCCCAGATATGCGGAAGTCTACAATTGTGAACACGTTAATGAAAAAAAAATCAACAAGTTAACATTCTGAAATCAAACATTCAATAACACTTAATTTGAATAACATAATTAAAACTTTGTAATAGAAAAAATTTAAATGCATTCTTTTTATTTTTTTTTTGTCGATAATTTCAAGTTCAAAAAAAAAATCTTAATACTATTTGCAGGGTTTATTTTTTTAATTAAAAAGAAACGCAATAAAGTGTTGAGAGCTCAAAGCTCTGATTTTTCTAATAGGGAAAAAAAAGTTTAATAACTAAATTAAATAATCCAATTGTAATATATTTACAATACCTATTTATGATGACCGGTGCACCAAAACAGTTGAAAATTTGGATTATTCAACCATTGAATTATAATCCTAGTGAAACAAGATGTCAACATCTAACTTATGCGCCCGTCCCAGGAAGTATAATACCTTCATTTTTTTAATCTTTGTAAACAATAAAGCAATAACAATAAAGGTACTTTTTAAATTATAAGAAAATGTATTATCCATGAGATCAATCTTTTTAAAAGACAGAATTGAATATAATAGTTGTTTTAATTGATTATCCAAAATAATATATTTAGCTCACCATAGTCCTTCGGGATACGGCCTGCGTCCATTCTCTTGACATGGCAGAGCCATCTGAGACGCCTCTCGGCAAGGGATCTGTCCTGCCACTTGATCTGCAGTATACGCCGCAGGCACCTCATGTGGAAGTTGTTTAGTTTTCTTTCGTGCCTCGCGTAAGTGGTCCCTCGTCTCGCATCCGTAGAGAGAGGGTGCTGAGTATGCAGGCCTGGTAGACTCGCATTCTGGTTTTTTCAGTGAGGCTGGGGTTATTCCACACACGTTTTTAGTCTCGCCATGAATGCGGCTGCCCTAACGATCCTGCAGTTGATCTCCGGGTCGATGGATAGCGAGCTGTTATGTGATGTTCTCGACGACCTCTAGGGTGTAATCGGTCAATGTTTGGAGGGGTATCTGTAACCTGTGCCTTGACATTTGTCTTTTTCAGGCTGATAGTCCAAACTCCTTACATGCGTGGGAGAGGCGGGTGAAAGGCTGGTGCAGTCCATCTTCGGTGTGTGATGTCAAGGTTGCATCATCAGCTAAGAGAAGCTCGCCAATTAGGATCTTTGTGACTTTGGTCTTTGCACGGAGGCGGGCTTGCCATCGGACCTGTAGTGGATGTAAACACCCTTGCTGCAATCCTTGAAGGCGTACTGGAGGAGCATGGAAAAGTACGTGCCGAAGAGTGTAGGTGCAAGGACACAGCCCTGTTTTACTCCTCTGCTGACTGGGAAGGCCTCGGAGATTGCGCAGTTGTAACAAACAATGCTCTGCATGACCACTGCGAGCAGGCGTGGGGCAGCCAATCTTTGATTGTTCTGTTGGAGTTGTGAAACTCTCCCGTTGCTTACGAGATGATAGATGCTGACTTCACGGAAATTTCCTTCTGATGATTTACGGTAATATCTTCAGGAAATCTGTCAAACTGTATTTAGAAAAAACTATTCCAATGACCTTGCTCGCCGCGATCTTGCATATTGTCTCATGAACGCTTGTTAACGAAGGCGATCAGAATACTTCGTTTGTATATTGCGACAATGTCTTCGTCATTTGAGCTTAAAGAACTTTAAACTTATATTGTGAGGTTGGTTTGACAATAAAACAAAACTGACGTGCAAAAATGGTGACAGGATCTTGTGAAAGACCGTCTTCCTGTCATATGTCTCCTGCTTTAAGAAAAATTGTTAATATAAATTAACATAAATTAGTTCAGCAGTTCATATTTGCACATCAACGTTACGAATATCACAACTGAGATGTTAAGGCCTTTTACCAGTAAACGGTAAAAGATGTTTTTGGCAACCATTTTGAGACCTTTGGGGCACCGGAAAACGGTAAAAGATGTTTTTGGCAACCAATTTGAGTTATTAGAATGAGGAATAAAAAAAAATTCAGTCCACTCTGTATTTATGTAATTTCAATTGTAATTATACTTTTTGTCTGTGTGTATCTATGAGCGTTAGTCAGTTAACTTAAACGATAACTAGAATGACTGACTTTAGTTAACTGTAACGAAAACTAAAACTAGAAAGAATTTTTTAACTAAAATGCTTGCCAAAAAATTAACAATAACTAATCAGAACAAAGTTTTATAATTTTTTGATACACGCCTCACGCATTTACAATTAGATCGTTTATTTTCTATAAATAGCTCGCGCTTTTTTGCATTTATAGTGTCTTTGGTTACATATTTAGATTCGTAAGCAAGTCAACTTGCACCAATGGCTCTAGACCTATTAGCAGCACCTGTTTCTCAAACATATTTGAACGGCTGTTTTCAGTCTGTGGGATGCTGACCACCGGGAGGAGGAACAGAATGGAGAAGTCGCTGGAAATAAGAGTATGGATGACAGACAACAGTGACATGCTGAACAGAAATTATTTGATTAAAAGAATTTGTTTGATGTAACAATTTGAACAAAGAAACTTTTTCACATTGATCTCTACTATTTTAATAATTAAGTTGAAAATGTTATCAATATTTTATTATTTGTTAATTTTAGGAGTCATTATACATAATACACATTTTTATTTTTGGGGTTATAAGTTAAAAAATAAAATAAAGTTGCCGAAATTAAGAACACCCATTGTAATATTGCATCATTGAACAAGCTTTAAAAGATTGGAACATTTCATATGACAGAATTTTGGTACTCTGTTTTGATACTACTTCAAGCAACAAATATATTCTCTGATAGAGAGATTAATGGGAAAAATTTTATGATACACAGCTTTGTGGCACCATGTTTCAATGATTTCATGATCACTTGAGTAAACATAATTCTGAATCATGTGTAGATCTCAAAGTTTATGGTTCAACTGAAGAACTTGCTTTAAATATGCGGCAAGGAACAAAACTACCTCACGACTATTACAAAGAATTTTTGCAACTGTCATTTTTTTAGGAGAAATTCCACCAGGCCAGAGTGGAATAACTTTCCGTTCTCTGGCGCTAAGCACACCATGCATGATGGATGTCGAAAGCACTGGTATTAAAATTTACTTTTACGATATTTGATTTTTTTCAATTTTGATTTACATGGTTTCAGGCTCTTCATCTGCTCCTCACAATGGCCTGACTTTGTTTTTGAAGTTGAATAATTTCAACATATTTGTCAACAAAGTAGCTGAACCTGCCTTTAAAGCCATTCAAGAACATTAAACTGAAGACCTGGTGAGTCTCTCTTTTTTCAGCATCGATGTTGATAACCAAACTGAAGAAAAAATTGTTGATTGTAGATTAAAAGCCAGTCAAGAAAAAAAACTGGCAAAAAACGCTTGATGTGTAAAGGATTAATGGATAAAATTGCAAGCAAAAACTTAGATGATAAATTAGATATGAACAGAGAGATAAAAATATGTATTTGAAGTGCTAGGAATATGACATTCATGAAAAAAATCATCCAGGCACGTGGAGTACAGCAACTGAATACCAGGAAGCACATAAAATTGTTAATTATATGCAAGTTCTAAATGATACAGCCGAAAGAGTGGTGAAACTCTTTTCAGATTATGCAAAAGTTTTAAAGAAAGATGAAACTCAATTGCACAATATAATTTTGCAAACCGTGAAAGAACATTGACGTCAAAGCCCAGATATGCGGAAGTCTACAATTGTGAACACGTTAATGAAAAAAAAATCAACAAGTTAACATTTCTGAAATCAAACATTCAATAACACTTAATTTGAATAACATAATTAAAACTTTGTAATAGAAAAAAATTTAAATGCATTCTTTTTATTTTTTTTTTTGTCGATAATTTCAAGTTCAAAAAAAAATCTTAATACTATTTGCAGGGTTTATTTTTTAATTAAAGAAACGCAATAAAGTGTTGAGAGCTCAAAGCTCTGATTTTTCTAATAGGGAAAAAAAAGTTTAATAACTAAATTAAATAATCCAATTGTAATATATTTACAATACCTATTTATGATGACCGGTGCACCAAAACAGTTGAAAATTTGGATTATTCAACCATTGAATTATAATCCTAGTGAAACAAGATGTCAACATCTAACTTATGCGCCCGTCCCAGGAAGTATAATACCTTCATTTTTTTAATCTTTGTAAACAATAAAGCAATAACAATAAAGGTACTTTTTAAATTATAAGAAAATGTATTATCCATGAGATCAATCTTTTAAAGACAGAATTGAATATAATAGTTGTTTTAATTGATTATCCAAAATAATATATTTAGCTCACCATAGTCCTTCGGGATACGGCCTGCGTCCATTCTCTTGACATGGCAGAGCCATCTGAGACGCCTCTCGGCAAGGGATCTTGTCCTGCCACTTGATCTGCAGTATACGCCGCAGGCACCTCATGTGGAAGTTGTTTAGTTTTCTTTCGTGCCTCGCGTAAGTGGTCCTCGTCTCGCATCCGTAGAGGAGGGTGCTGAGTATGCAGGCCTGGTAGACTCGCATTCTGGTTTTTTCAGTGAGGCTGGGGTTATTCCACACACGTTTTTAGTCTCGCCATGAATGCGGCTGCCCTAACGATCCTGCAGTTGATCTCCGGGTCGATGGATAGCGAGCTGTTATGTGATGTTCTCGACGACCTCTAGGGTGTAATCGGTCAATGTTTGGAGGGGTATCTGTAACCTGTGCCTTGACATTGTCTTTTTCAGGCTGATAGTCCAAACTCCTTACATGCGTGGGAGAGGCGGGTGAAAGGCTGGTGCAGTCCATCTTCGGTGTGTGATGTCAAGGCTGCATCATCAGCTAAGAGAAGCTCGCCAATTAGGATCTTTGTGACTTTGGTCTTTGCACGGAGGCGGGCTTGCCATCGGACCTTGTGTGGATGTAAACACCCTTGCTGCAATCCTTGAAGGCGTACTGGAGGAGCATGGAAAAGTACGTGCCGAAGAGAGTGTAGGTGCAAGGACACAGCCCTGTTTTACTCCTCTGCTGACTGGAAGGCCTCGGAGATTGCGCAGTTGTAACAAACAATGCTCTGCATGACCACTGCGAGCAGGCGTGGGGGCAGCCAATCTTTGATTGTTCTGTTGGAGTTGTGAAACTCTCCCACGTTGCTTACGAGATGATAGATGCTGACTTCACGGAAATTTCTTCTGATGATTTACGGTAATATCTTCAGGAAATCTGTCAAACTGTATTTAGAAAAAACTGTTCCAATGACCTTGCTCGCCGCGATCTTGCATATTGTCTCATGAACGCTTGTTAACGAAGGCGATCAGAATACTTCGTTTGTATATTGCGACAATGTCTTCGTCATTTGAGCTTAAAGAACTTTAAACTTATATTGTGAGGTTGGTTTGACAATAAAACAAAACTGACGTGCAAAAATGGTGACAGGATCTTGTGAAAGACCGTCTTCCTGTCATATGTCTCCTGCTTTAAGAAAAATTAATATAAATTAACATAAATTAGTTCAGCAGTTCATATTTGCACATCAACGTTACGAATATCACAACTGAGATGTTAAGGCTTTTACCAGTAAACGGTAAAAGATGTTTTTGGCAACCATTTTGAGACCTTTGGGGCACCGGAAAACGGTAAAAGATGTTTTTGGCAACCAATTTGAGTTATTAGAATGAGGAATAAAAAAATTCAGTCCACTCTGTATTTATGTAATTTCAATTGTAATTATACTTTTTGTCTGTGTGTATCTATGAGCGTTAGTCAGTTAACTTAAACGATAACTAGAATGACTGACTTTAGTTAACTGTAACGAAAACTAAAACTAGAAAGAATTTTTTAACTAAAATGCTTGCCAAAAAATTAACAATAACTAATCAGAACAAAGTTTTATAATTTTTGATACACGCCTCACGCATTTACAATTAGATCGTTTATTTTCTATAAATAGCTCGCGCTTTTTGCATTTATAGTGTCTTTGGTTACATATTTAGATTCGTACAGTCAACTTGCACCAATGGCTCTAGACCTATTAGCAGCACCTGTTTCTCAAACATATTTGAACGGCTGTTTTCAGTCTGTGGGATGCTGACCACCGGGAGGAGGAACAGAATGGAGAAGTCGCTGGAAATAAGAGTATGGATGATAGACAACAGTGACATGCTGAACAGAAATTATTTGATTAAAAGAATTTGTTTGATGTAACAATTTGAACAAAGAAACTTTTTCACATTGATCTCTACTATTTTAATAATTAAGTTGAAAATGTTATCAATATTTTATTATTTGTTAATTTTAGGAGTCATTATACATAATACACATTTTATTTTTTGGGGTTATAAGTTAAAAAATAAAATAAGTTGCCGAAATTAAGAACACCCATTGTAATATTGCATCATTGAACAAGCTTTAAAAGATTGGAACATTTCATATGACAGAATTTTGGTACTCTGTTTTGATACTACTTCAAGCAACAAATATATTCTCTGATAGAGAGATTAATGGGAAAAATTTTATGATACACAGCTTTGTGGCACCATGTTTCAATGATTTCATGATCACTTGAGTAAACATAATTCTGAATCATGTGTAGATCTCAAAGTTTATGGTTCAACTGAAGAACTTGCTTTAAATATGCGGCAAGGAACAAAACTACCTCACGACTATTACAAAGAATTTTTGCAACTGTCATTTTTTTTAGGAGAAATTCCACCAGGCCAGAGTGAATAACTTTCCGTTCTCCTGGCGCTAAGCACACCATGCATGATGGATGTCGAAAGCACTGTATTAAAATTTACTTTTACGATATTTGATTTTTTTTTCAATTTTGATTTACATGGTTTCAGGCTCTTCATCTGCTCCTCACAATGGCCTGACTTTGTTTTTGAAGTTGAATAATTTCAACATATTTGTCAACAAAGTAGCTGAACCTGCCTTTAAAGCCATTCAAGAACATTAAACTGAAGACCTGGTGAGTCTCTCTTTTTTCAGCATCGATGTTGATAACCAAACTGAAGAAAAAATTGTTGATTGTACTTAAAAAGCCAGTCAAGAAAAAAAACTGGCAAAAAAGGCTTGATGGCAAAGGATTAATGGATAAAATTGCAAGCAAAAACTTAGATGATAAATTAGATATGAACAGAGAGATAAAAATATGTATTTGAAGTGCTAGGAATATGACATTCATGAAAAAAAATCATCCAGGCACGTGGAGTACAGCAACTGAATACCAGGAAGCACATAAAATTGTTAATTATATGCAAGTTCTAAATGATACAGCCGAAAAAGTGGTGAAACTCTTTTCAGATTATGCAAAAGTTTTAAAGAAAGATGAAACTCAATTGCAATATAATTTTGCAAACCGTGAAAGAACATTGACGTCAAAGCCCAGATATGCGGAAGTCTACAATTGTGAACACGTTAATGAAAAAAAAATCAACAAGTTAACATTCTGAAATCAAACATTCAATAACACTTAATTTGAATAACATAATTAAAACTTTGTAATAGAAAAAAATTTAAATGCATTCTTTTTATTTTTTTTTTGTCGATAATTTCAAGTTCAAAAAAAAAAATCTTAATACTATTTGCAGGGTTTATTTTTTAATTAAAGAAACGCAATAAAGTGTTGAGAGCTCAAAGCTCTGATTTTTCTAATAGGGAAAAAAGTTTAATAACTAAATTAAATAATCCAATTGTAATATATTACAATACCTATTTATGATGACCGGTGCACCAAAACAGTTGAAAATTTGGATTATTCAACCATTGAATTATAATCCTAGTGAAACAAGATGTCAACATCTAACTTATGCGCCCGTCCCAGGAAGTATCATACTTTCATTTTTTTTTAATCTTTGTAAACAATAAAGCAATAACAATAAAGGTACCTTTTTTAAATTATAAGAAAATGTATTATCCATGAGATCAATCTTTTAAAAGACAGAATTGAATATAATAGTTGTTTTAATTGATTATCCGAAATAATATATTTAGCTCACCATAGTCCTTCGGGATACGGCCTGCGTCCATTCTCTTGACATGGCAGAGCCATCTGAGACGTCTCTCGCCAAGGGATCTTGTCCTGCCACTTGATCTGCAGTACACGCCGCAGGCACCTCATGTGGAAGTTGTTTAGTTTTCTTTCGTGCCTCGCGTAAGTGGTCCTCGTCTCGCATCCGTAGAGGAGGGTGCTGAGTATGCAGGCCTGGTAGACTCGCATTCTGGTTTTTCCAGTGAGGCTGGGGTTATTCCACACACGTTTTTAGTCTCGCCATGAATGCGGCTGCCCTAACGATCCTGCAGTTGATCTCCGGGTCGATGGATAGCGAGCTGTTATGTGATGTTCTCGACGACCTCTAGGGTGTAATCGGTCAATGTTTGGAGGGGTATCTGTAACCTGTGCCTTGACATTTGTCTTTTTCAGGCTGATAGTCCAAACTCCTTACATGCGTGGGAGAGGCGGGTGAAAGGCTGGTGCAGTCCATCTTCGGTGTGTGATGTCAAAAAGGCTGCATCATCAGCAAGAAAGAAGCTCGCCAATTAGGATCTTTGTGACTTTGGTCTTTGCACGGAGGCGGGCTTGCCATCGGACCTTGTGTGGATGTAAACACCCTTGCTGCAATCCTTGAAGGCGTACTGGAGGAGCATGGAAAAGTACGTGCCGAAGAGTGTAGGTGCAAGGACACAGCCCTGTTTTACTCCTCTGCTGACTGGGAAGGCCTCGGAGATTGCGCAGTTGTAACAAACAATGCTCTGCATGACCACTGCGAGCAGGCGTGGGGCAGCCAATCTTTGATTGTTCTGTTGGAGTTGTGAAACTCTCCCACGTTGCTTACGAGATGATAGATGCTGACTTCACGGAAATTTCCTTCTGATGATTTACGGTAATATCTTCAGGAAATCTGTCAAACTGTATTTAGAAAAAACTGTTCCAATGACCTTGCTCGCCGCGATCCTTGCATATTGTCTCATGAACGCTTGTTAACGAAGGCGATCAGAATACTTCGTTTGTATATTGCGACAATGTCTTCGTCATTTGAGCTTAAAGAACTTTAAACTTATATTGTGAGGTTGGTTTGACAATAAAAACAAAACTGACGTGCAAAAATGGTGACAGGATCTTGTGAAAGACCGTCTTCCTGTCATATGTCTCCTGCTTTAAGAAAAATTGTTAATATAAATTAACATAAATTAGTTCAGCAGTTCATATTTGCACATCAACGTTACGAATATCACAACTGAGATGTTGAGGCCTTTTACCAGTAAACGGTAAAAGATGTTTTTGGCAACCATTTTGAGACCTTTGGGGCACCGGAAAACGGTAAAAGATGTTTTTGGCAACCAATTTGAGTTATTAGAATGAGGAATAAAAAAAATTCAGTCCACTCTGTATTTATGTAATTTCAATTGTAATTATACTTTTTGTCTGTGTGTATCTATGAGCGTTAGTCAGTTAACTTAAACGATAACTAGAATGACTGACTTTAGTTAACTGTAACGAAAACTAAAACTAGAAAGAATTTTTTAACTAAAATGCTTGCCAAAAAATTAACAATAACTAATCAGAACAAAGTTTTATAATTTTTGATACACGCCTCACGCATTTACAATTAGATCGTTTATTTTCTATAAATAGCTCGCGCTTTTGCATTTATAGTGTCTTTGGTTACATATTTAGATTCGTACAGTCAACTTGCACCAATGGCTCTAGACCTATTAGCAGCACCTGTTTCTCAAACATATTTGAACGGCTGTTTTCAGTCTCGTGGGATGCTGACCACCGGGAGGAGGAACAGAATGGAGAAGTCGCTGGAAATAAGAGTATGGATGACAGACAACAGTGACATGCTGAACGAAATTATTTGATTAAAAAGAATTTGTTTGATGTAACAATTTGAACAAAGAAACTTTTTCACATTGATCTCTACTATTTTAATAATTAAGTTGAAAATGTTATCAATATTTTATTATTTGTTAATTTTAGGAGTCATTATACATAATACACATTTTTATTTTTGGGGTTATAAGTTAAAAAATAAAATAAGTTGCCGAAATTAAGAACACCCATTGTAATATTGCATCATTGAACAAGCTTTAAAAGATTGGAACATTTCATATGACAGAATTTTGGTACTCTGTTTTGATACTACTTCAAGCAACAAATATATTCTCTGATAGAGAGATTAATGGGAAAAATTTTATGATACACAGCTTTGTGGCACCATGTTTCAATGATTTCATGATCACTTGAGTAAACATAATTCTGAATCATGTGTAGATCTCAAAGTTTATGGTTCAACTGAAGAACTTGCTTTAAATATGCGGCAAGGAACAAAACTACCTCACGACTATTACAAAGAATTTTTGCAACTGTCATTTTTTTTAGGAGAAATTCCACCAGGCCAGAGTGGAATAACTTTCCGTTCTCCTGGCGCTAAGCACACCATGCATGATGGATGTCGAAAGCACTGTATTAAAATTTACTTTTACGATATTTGATTTTTTTCAATTTTGATTTACATGGTTTCAGGCTCTTCATCTGCTCCTCACAATGGCCTGACTTTTGTTTTTGAAGTTGAATAATTTCAACATATTTGTCAACAAGTAGCTGAACCTGCCTTCAAAGCCATTCAAGAACATTAAACTGAAGTACCTGGTGAGTCTCTCTTTTTCAGCATCGATGTTGATAACCAAACTGAAGAAAAAATTGTTGATTGTACTTAAAAAGCCAGTCAAGAAAAAACTGGCAAAAAGGCTTGATGGCAAAGGATTAATGGATAAAATTGCAAGCAAAAACTTAGATGATAAATTAGATATGAACAGAGAGATAAAAATATGTATTTGAAGTGCTAGGAATATGACATTCATGAAAAAAATCATCCAGGCACGTGGAGTACAGCAACTGAATACCAGGAAGCACATAAAATTGTTAATTATATGCAAGTTCTAAATGATACAGCCGAAAGAGTGGTGAAACTCTTTTCAGATTATGCAAAGTTTTAAAGAAAGATGAAACTCAATTGCAATATAATTTTGCAAACCGTGAAAGAACATTGACGTCAAAGCCCAGATATGCGGAAGTCTACAATTGTGAACACGTTAATGAAAAAAAATCAACAAGTTAACATTCTGAAATCAAACATTCAATAACACTTAATTTGAATAACATAATTAAAACTTTGTAATAGAAAAAAATTTAAATGCATTCTTTTTATTTTTTTTGTCGATAATTTCAAGTTCAAAAAAAAAATCTTTAATACTATTTGCAGGGTTTATTTTTTAATTAAAGAAACGCAATAAAGTGTTGAGAGCTCAAAGCTCTGATTTTTCTAATAGGGAAAAAAAAGTTTAATAACTAAATTAAATAATCCAATTGTAATATATTTACAATACCTATTTATGATGACCGGTGCACCAAAACAGTTGAAAATTTGGATTATTCAACCATTGAATTATAATCCTAGTGAAACAAGATGTCAACATCTAACTTATGCGCCCGTCCCAGGAAGTATCATACTTTCATTTTTTTTTAATCTTTGTAAACAATAAAGCAATAACAATAAAGGTACCTTTTAAATTATAAGAAAATGTATTATCCATGAGATCAATCTTTTAAAAGACAGAATTGAATATAATAGTTGTTTTAATTGATTATCCGAAATAATATATTTAGCTCACCATAGTCCTTCGGGATACGGCCTGCGTCCATTCTCTTGACATGGCAGAGCCATCTGAGACGTCTCTCGCCAAGGGATCTTGTCCTGCCACTTGATCTGCAGTACACGCCGCAGGCACCTCATGTGGAAGTTGTTTAGTTTTCTTTCGTGCCTCGCGTAAGTGGTCCTCGTCTCGCATCCGTAGAGGAGGGTGCTGAGTATGCAGGCCTGGTAGACTCGCATTCTGGTTTTTCCAGTGAGGCTGGGGTTATTCCACACACGTTTTTAGTCTCGCCATGAATGCGGCTGCCTTAACGATCCTGCAGTTGATCTCCGGGTCGATGGATAGCGAGCTGTTATGTGATGTTCTCGACGACCTCTAGGGTGTAATCGGTCAATGTTTGGAGGGGTATCTGTAACCTGTGCCTTGACATTTGTCTTTTTCAGGCTGATAGTCCAAACTCCTTACATGCGTGGGAGAGGCGGGTGAAAGGCTGGTGCAGTCCATCTTCGGTGTGTGATGTCAAGGCTGCATCATCAGCAAAGAGAAGCTCGCCAATTAGGATCTTTGTGACTTTGGTCTTTGCACGGAGGCGGGCTTGCCATCGGACCTTGTGTGGATGTAAACACCCTTGCTGCAATCCTTGAAGGCGTACTGGAGGAGCATGGAAAAGTACGTGCCGAAGAGTGTAGGTGCAAGGACACAGCCCTGTTTTACTCCTCTGCTGACTGGGAAGGCCTCGGAGATTGCGCAGTTGTAACAAACAATGCTCTGCATGACCACTGCGAGCAGGCGTGGGGGCAGCCAATCTTTGATTGTTCTGTTGGAGTTGTGAAACTCTCCCACGTTGCTTACGAGATGATAGATGCTGACTTCACGGAAATTTCCTTCTGATGATTTACGGTAATATCTTCAGGAAATCTGTCAAACTGTATTTAGAAAAAACTGTTCCAATGACCTTGCTCGCCGCGATCCTTGCATATTGTCTCATGAACGCTTGTTAACGAAGGCGATCAGAATACTTCGTTTGTATATTGCGACAATGTCTTCGTCATTTGAGCTTAAAGAACTTTAAACTTATATTGTGAGGTTGGTTTGACAATAAAACAAAACTGACGTGCAAAAATGGTGACAGGATCTTGTGAAAGACCGTCTTCCTGTCATATGTCTCCTGCTTTAAGAAAAATTGTTAATATAAATTAACATAAATTAGTTCAGCAGTTCATATTTGCACATCAACGTTACGAATATCACAACTGAGATGTTGAGGCCTTTTACCAGTAAACGGTAAAAGATGTTTTGGCAACCATTTTGAGACCTTTGGGGCACCGGAAAACGGTAAAAGATGTTTTTTTTGGCAACCAATTTGAGTTATTAGAATGAGGAATAAAAAAAAATTCAGTCCACTCTGTATTTATGTAATTTCAATTGTAATTATACTTTTTGTCTGTGTGTATCTATGAGCGTTAGTCAGTTAACTTAAACGATAACTAGAATGACTGACTTTAGTTAACTGTAACGAAAACTAAAACTAGAAAAGAATTTTTTTAACTAAAATGCTTGCCAAAAAATTAACAATAACTAATCAGAACAAAGTTTTATAATTTTTGATACACGCCTCACGCATTTACAATTAGATCGTTTATTTTCTATAAATAGCTCGCGCTTTTTGCATTTATAGTGTCTTTGGTTACATATTTAGATTCGTACAGTCAACTTGCACCAATGGCTCTAGACCTATTAGCAGCACCTGTTTCTCAAACATATTTGAACGGCTGTTTTCAGTCTGTGGGATGCTGACCACCGGGAGGAGGAACAGAATGGAGAAGTCGCTGGAAATGAGAGTATGGATGACAGACATGCTGAACGAAATTATTTGATTAAAAGAATTTGTTTGATGTAACAATTTGAACAAAGAAACTTTTCACATTGATCTCTACTATTTTAATAATTAAGTTGAAAATGTTATCAATATTTTATTATTTGTTAATTTTAGGAGTCATTATACATAATACATTTTTATTTTTTGGGGTTATAAGTTAAAAAATAAAATAAGCTGCCGAAATTAAGAACACCCATTGTAATATTGCATCATTGAACAAGCTTTAAAAGATTGGAACATTTCATATGACAAAATTTTGGTACTCTGTTTTGATACTACTTCAAGCAACAAATATATTCTCTGATGGAGAGATTAATGGGAAAAATTTTATGATACACAGCTTTGTGGCACCATGTTTCAATGATTTCATGATCACTTGAGTAAACATAATTCTGAATCATGTGTAGATCTCAAAGTTTATGGTTCAACTGAAGAACTTGCTTTAAATATGCGGCAAGGAACAAAACTACCTCACGACTATTACAAAGAATTTTTGCAACTGTCATTTTTTTTAGGAGAAATTCCACCAGGCCAGAGTGGAATAACTTTCCGTTCTCCTGGCGCTAAGCACACCATGCATGATGGATGTCGAAAGCACTGTATTAAAATTTACTTTTACGATATTTGATTTTTTTCAATTTTGGATTTACATGGTTTCAGGCTCTTCATCTGCTCCTCACAATGGCCTGACTTTGTTTTTGAAGTTGAATAATTTCAACATATTTGTCAAAAAAGTAGCTGAATCTGCCTTTAAAGCCATTCAAGAACATTAAACTGAAGACCTGGTGAGTCTCTCTTTTTTCAGCATCGATGTTGATAACCAAACTGAAGAAAAAAATTGTTGATTGCACTTAAAAAGCCAGTCAAGAAAAAAACTGGCAAAAAAGGATTAATGGATAAAATTGCAAGCATGAACTTAGATGATAAATTAGATATGAACAGAGAGATAAAAATATGTATTTGAAGTGCTAGGAATATGACATTCATGAAAAAATCATCCAGGCACGTGGAGTACAGCAACTGAATACCAGGAAGCACATAAAATTGTTAATTATATGCAAGTTCTAAATGATACAGCCGAAAGAGTGGTGAAACTCTTTTCAGATTATGCAAAAGTTTTAAAGAAAGATGAAACTCAATTGCAATATAATTTTGCAAACCGTTGAAAGAACATTGACGTCAAAGCCCAGATATGCGGAAGTCTACAATTGTGAACACGTTAATGAAAAAAAATCAACAAGTTAACATTCTGAAATCAAACATTCAATAACACTTAATTTGAATAACATAATTAAAACTTTGTAATAGAAAAAAATTTAAATGCATTCTTTTTATTTTTTTTTGTCGATAATTTCAAGTTCAAAAAAAATCTTAATACTATTTGCAGGGTTTATTTTTTAATTAAAGAAACGCAATAAAGTGTTGAGAGCTCAAAGCTCTGATTTTTCTAATAGGGAAAAAAAAAGTTTAATAACTAAATTAAATAATCCAATTGTAATATATTTACAATACCTATTTATGATGACCGGTGCACCAAAACAGTTGAAAATTTGGATTATTCAACCATTGAATTATAATCCTAGTGAAACAAGATGTCAACATCTAACTTATGCGCCCGTCTCAGGAAGTATAATACCTTCATTTTTTTAATCTTTGTAAACAATAAAGCAATAACAATAAAGGTACTTTTTAAATTATAAGAAAATGTATTATCCATGAGATCAATCTTTTAAAACAGAATTGAATATAATAGTTGTTTTAATTGATTATCCAAAATAATATATTTAGCTCACCATAGTCCTTCGGGATACGGCCTGCGTCCATTCTCTTTACATGGCAGAGCCATCTGAGACGCCTCTCGGCAAGGGATCTGTCCTGCCACTTGATCTGCAGTATACGCCGCAGGCACCTCATGTGGAAGTTGTTTAGTTTTCTTTCGTGCCTCGCGTAAGTGGTCCTCGTCTCGCATCCGTAGAGGAGGGTGCTGAGTATGCAGGCCTGGTAGACTCGCATTCTGGTTTTTTCAGTGAGGCTGGGGTTATTCCACACACGTTTTTAGTCTCGCCATGAATGCGGGCTGCCCTAACGATCCTGCAGTTGATCTCCGGGTCGATGGATAGCGAGCTGTTATGTGATGTTCTCGACGACCTCTAGGGTGTAATCGGTCAATGTTTGGAGGGGTATCTGTAACCTGTGCCTTGACATTGGTCTTTTTCAGGCTGATAGTCCAAACTCCTTACATGCGTGGGAGAGGCGGGTGAAAGGCTGGTGCAGTCCATCTTCGGTGTGTGATGTCAAGGCTGCATCATCAGCTAAGAGAAGCTCGCCAATTAGGATCTTTGTGACTTTGGTCTTTGCACGGAGGCGGGCTTGCCATCGGACCTTGTGTAAACACCCTTGCTGCAATCCTTGAAGGCGTACTGGAGGAGCATGGAAAAGTACGTGCCGAAGAGTGTAGGTGCAAGGACACAGCCCTGTTTTACTCCTCTGCTGACTGGGAAGGCCTCGGAGATTGCGCAGTTGTAACAAACAATGCTCTGCATGACCACTGCGAGCAGGCGTGGGGGCAGCCAATCTTTGATTGTTCTGTTGGAGTTGTGAAACTCTCCCACGTTGCTTACGAGATGATAGATGCTGACTTCACGGAAATTTCCTTCTGATGATTTACGGTAATATCTTCAGGAAATCTGTCAAACTGTATTTAGAAAAACTGTTCCAATGACCTTGCTCGCCGCGATCCTTGCATATTGTCTCATGAACGCTTGTTAACGAAGGCGATCAGAATACTTCGTTTGTATATTGCGACAATGTCTTCGTCATTTGAGCTTAAAGAACTTTAAACTTATATTGTGAGGTTGGTTTGACAATAAAACAAAACTGACGTGCAAAAATGGTGACAGGATCTTGTGAAAGACCGTCTTCCTGTCATATGTCTCCTGCTTTAAGAAAAATTGTTAATATAAATTAACATAAATTAGTTCAGCAGTTCATATTTGCACATCAACGTTACGAATATCACAACTGAGATGTTGAGGCCTTTTACCAGTAAACGGTAAAAGATGTTTTTGGCAACCATTTTGAGACCTTTGGGGCACCGGAAAACGGTAAAAGATGTTTTTGGCAACCAATTTGAGTTATTAGAATGAGGAATAAAAAAAATTCAGTCCACTCTGTATTTATGTAATTTCAATTGTAATTATACTTTTTGTCTGTGTGTATCTATGAGCGTTAGTCAGTTAACTTAAACGATAACTAGAATGACTGACTTTAGTTAACTGTAACGAAAACTAAAACTAGAAAGAATTTTTTAACTAAAATGCTTGCCAAAAAATTAACAATAACTAATCAGAACAAAGTTTTATAATTTTTGATACACGCCTCACGCATTTACAATTAGATCGTTTATTTTCTATAAATAGCTCGCGCTTTTTGCATTTATAGTGTCTTTGGTTACATATTTAGATTCGTACAGTCAACTTGCACCAATGGCTCTAGACCTATTAGCAGCACCTGTTTCTCAAACATATTTGAACGGCTGTTTTCAGTCTGTGGGATGCTGACCACCGGGAGGAGGAACAGAATGGAGAAGTCGCTGGAAATGAGAGTATGGATGACAGACATGCTGAACGAAATTATTTGATTAAAAAGAATTTGTTTGATGTAACAATTTGAACAAAGAAACTTTTTTCACATTGATCTCTACTATTTTAATAATTAAGTTGAAAATGTTATCAATATTTTATTATTTGTTAATTTTAGGAGTCATTATACATAATACACATTTTTATTTTTTGGGGTTATAAGTTAAAAAATAAAATAAGTTGCCGAAATTAAGAACACCCATTGTAATATTGCATCATTGAACAAGCTTTAAAAGATTGGAACATTTCATATGACAAAATTTTGGTACTCTGTTTTGATACTACTTCAAGCAACAAATATATTCTCTGATGGAGAGATTAATGGGAAAAATTTTATGATACACAGCTTTGTGGCACCATGTTTCAATGATTTCATGATCACTTGAGTAAACATAATTCTGAATCATGTGTAGATCTCAAAGTTTATGGTTCAACTGAAGAACTTGCTTTAAATATGCGGCAAGGAACAAAACTACCTCACGACTATTACAAAGAATTTTTGCAACTGTCATTTTTTTTAGGAGAAATTCCACCAGGCCAGAGTGGAATAACTTTCCGTTCTCCTGGCGCTAAGCACACCATGCATGATGGATGTCGAAAGCACTGTATTAAAATTTACTTTTACGATATTTGATTTTTTTCAATTTTGATTTACATGGTTTCAGGCTCTTCATCTGCTCCTCACAATGGCCTGACTTTGTTTTTGAAGTTGAATAATTTCAACATATTTGTCAAAAAAGTAGCTGAATCTGCCTTTAAAGCCATTCAAGAACATTAAACTGAAGACCTGGTGAGTCTCTCTTTTTCAGCATCGATGTTGATAACCAAACTGAAGAAAAAATTGTTGATTGCGAATTTAAAAAGCCAGTCAAGAAAAAACTGGCAAAAAAGGATTAATGGATAAAATTGCAAGCATGAACTTAGATGATAAATTAGATATGAACAGAGAGATAAAAATATGTATTTGAAGTGCTAGGAATATGACATTCATGAAAAAAAATCATCCAGGCACGTGGAGTACAGCAACTGAATACCAGGAAGCACATAAAATTGTTAATTATATGCAAGTTCTAAATGATACAGCCGAAAGAGTGGTGAAACTCTTTTCAGATTATGCAAAAGTTTTAAAGAAAGATGAAACTCAATTGCAATATAATTTTGCAAACCGTGAAAGAACATTGACGTCAAAGCCCAGATATGCGGAAGTCTACAATTGTGAACACGTTAATGAAAAAAATCAACAAGTTAACATTCTGAAATCAAACATTCAATAACACTTAATTTGAATAACATAATTAAAACTTTGTAATAGAAAAAAATTTAAATGCATTCTTTTTATTTTTTTTTTGTCGATAATTTCAAGTTCAAAAAAAAAAAAAAAATCTTAATACTATTTGCAGGGTTTATTTTTTAATTAAAGAAACGCAATAAAGTGTTGAGAGCTCAAAGCTCTGATTTTTCTAATAGGGAAAAAAAAGTTTAATAACTAAATTAAATAATCCAATTGTAATATATTTACAATACCTATTTATGATGACCGGTGCACCAAAACAGTTGAAAATTTGGATTATTCAACCATTGAATTATAATCCTAGTGAAACAAGATGTCAACATCTAACTTATGCGCCCGTCTCAGGAAGTATAATACCTTCATTTTTTTTTTAATCTTTGTAAACAATAAAGCAATAACAATAAAGGTACTTTTTAAATTATAAGAAAATGTATTATCCATGAGATCAATCTTTTTAAAAGACAGAATTGAATATAATAGTTGTTTTAATTGATTATCCAAAATAATATATTTAGCTCACCATAGTCCTTCGGGATACGGCCTGCGTCCATTCTCTTTACATGGCAGAGCCATCTGAGACGCCTCTCGGCAAGGGATCTTGTCCTGCCACTTGATCTGCAGTATACGCCGCAGGCACCTCATGTGGAAGTTGTTTAGTTTTCTTTCGTGCCTCGCGTAAGTGGTCCTCGTCTCGCATCCGTAGAGGAGGGTGCTGAGTATGCAGGCCTGGTAGACTCGCATTCTGGTTTTTTCAGTGAGGCTGGGGTTATTCCACACACGTTTTAGTCTCGCCATGAATGCGGCTGCCCTAACGATCCTGCAGTTGATCTCCGGGTCGATGGATAGCGAGCTGTTATGTGATGTTCTCGACGACCTCTAGGGTGTAATCGGTCAATGTTTGGAGGGGTATCTGTAACCTGTGCCTTGACATTGGTCTTTTCCAGGCTGATAGTCCAAACTCCTTACATGCGTGGGAGAGGCGGGTGAAAGGCTGGTGCAGTCCATCTTCGGTGTGTGATGTCAAGGCTGCATCATCAGCTAAGAGAAGCTCGCCAATTAGGATCTTTGTGACTTTGGTCTTTGCACGGAGGCGGGCTTGCCATCGGACCTTGTGTAAACACCCTTGCTGCAATCCTTGAAGGCGTACTGGAGGAGCATGGAAAAGTACGTGCCGAAGAGTGTAGGTGCAAGGACACAGCCCTGTTTTACTCCTCTGCTGACTGGGAAGGCCTCGAGATTGCGCAGTTGTAACAAACAATGCTCTGCATGACCACTGCGAGCAGGCGTGGGGGCAGCCAATCTTTGATTGTTCTGTTGGAGTTGTGAAACTCTCCCACGTTGCTTACGAGATGATAGATGCTGACTTCACGGAAATTTCCTTCTGATGATTTACGGTAATATCTTCAGGAAATCTGTCAAACTGTATTTAGAAAAAACTGTTCCAATGACCTTGCTCGCCGCGATCCTTGCATATTGTCTCATGAACGCTTGTTAACGAAGGCGATCAGAATACTTCGTTTGTATATTGCGACAATGTCTTCGTCATTTGAGCTTAAAGAACTTTAAACTTATATTGTGAGGTTGGTTTGACAATAAAACAAAACTGACGTGCAAAAATGGTGACAGGATCTTGTGAAAGACCGTCTTCCTGTCATATGTCTCCTGCTTTAAGAAAAATTGTTAATATAAATTAACATAAATTAGTTCAGCAGTTCATATTTGCACATCAACGTTACGAATATCACAACTGAGATGTTAAGGCCTTTTACCAGTTAACGGTAAAAGATGTTTTTGGCAACCATTTTGAGACCTTTGGGGCACCGGAAAACGGTAAAAGATGTTTTTGGCAACCATTTTGAGACCTTTTGGGGCACCGGAAAACGGTAAAAGATGTTTTTGGCAACCAATTTGAGTTATTAGAATGGGGAATAAAAAAAAATTCAGTCCACTCTGTATTTATGTAATTTCAATTGTAATTATACTTTTTGTCTGTGTGTATCTATGAGCGTTAGTCAGTTAACTTAAACGATAACTAGAATGACTGACTTTAGTTAACTATAACGAAAACTAAAACTAGAAAGAATTTTTTAACTAAAATGCTTGCCAAAAAATTAACAATAACTAATCAGAACAAAGTTTTATAATTTTTGATACACGCCTCACGCATTTACAATTAGATCGTTTATTTTCTATAAATAGCTACTCGCGCTTTTTGCATTTATAGTGTCTTTAGTTACATATTTAGATTCGTACAGTCAACTTGCACCAATGGCTCTAGACCTATTAGCAGCACCTGTTTCTCAAAACATATTTGAACGGCTGTTTTCAGTCTGTGGGATGCTGACCACCGGGAGGAGGAACAGAATGGAGAAGTCGCTGGAAATAAGAGTATGGATGACAGACAACAGTGACATGCTGAACGAAATTGTTTGATTAAAAAGAATTTGTTTGATGTAACAGTTTGAACAAAGAAACTTTTTTCACATTGATCTCTACTATTTTAATAATTAAGTTGAAAATGTTATCAATATTTTATTATTTGTTAATTTTAGGAGTCATTATACATAATACACATTTTTATTTTTTGATGGATGTCGAAAGCACTGTATTAAAATTTACTTTTACGATATTCGATTTTTCAATTTTGATTTACATGGTTTCAGGCTCTTCATCTGCTCCTCACAATGGGTTTATTTTTTAATTAAAGAAACGCAATAAAGTGTTGAGAGCTTAATTTTGAGCTCTGATTTTTCTTTGTCTTATATACTTTGTATTTGTTTGCGTGTTCGTTTGTCTGTGAATTACATGTGATCTCATGAGTAAATTTACTTTTTCTGTGTGTATTGGCTTGTGTGTTTGATTTTGCAATTTGTATGAATGTTTTTGTAATTTCAAGTGATTGTATTTTCCTGTTGGTGTGTTTCTTCTATAATTATGTCATTTCACATGAAATTTCACACTTCTTTCATCTATATTTATGTAATTTCACTTCCAAATTTACTTTTCTTTGTTTCCGTGTTGTATATTTGTGTGTTTAGTGTTTGTTTGTGTGTATGATCGTTATTTTTGTGTCTGTTCGTGTGTATCTTTTATATTTTTTTGTGCACGTGTGTCTATGTGTGATAGGGTGTGTTTATATCCCCAATAAAGCGAAAAAAAAGAATTTTTTCAAAATCTAATAGGAAAAAAGTTTAATAACTAAATTAAATAATCCAATTGTGGATTTATCTGTGCAGCAGAAGCAGAGATGAGAGCCATAAAACGAGAGGGCCGATGGCCTAGCAAAGTCCGGTACACGAATGGACTCCTCTGGGAGTTTATCGCAAACTGCATATGGGGCCTCGATGAGTCCATCATCGCCAAGTTACGCACCTTTGAACAAACTGTATGGCTTTCGAACTGGGAAAGAGGAACCACAGGGCGAGAGGTAAGAAGGAATATGGAGCGACCTTCTAAATCCGAGCCGTGGTGAAGGCTTCGGAGAGACGAGCAGGCACTGATAGCACAGTTCCGAACTGGCCATTGTTCGATTGGCGCCTATTTTGGAGTATGAGACCCGAGTACGACTCCCGTTGTCGACATTGCGATGAGGAAGAAGAAACGGTAGATACTTGTTGAATGAGTGTCCACGTCTGGAGGCTTTCATACTGGACGAGTCGGTAACCCCGCTGGCCATCGGGCTCTATTACAGTCTCCAGATTTGAGAGACACAGCAGGTTTCATTTCACGAGCCCTAAGGGACCCAGTCTAGGTTCGTTAAACATAAAAGAGTTCAATCAGTGCTCTGACTCCAATTGTTTCTTTGAGCCAATTGTTCACTTTCATAACGCATATGTCTGGCTTCTATAGCGGTTTTCTCTTGAAATGCGGTTTTCCCTCTTCCTTGACGTTTTTACATCTACTTAAATCCATTACGGCCCTGCAACGTCCTCACTGAACCCTGTTGCCTGGTGGACGATGTGAGCACCGTATCTGGACTTATCTTTGCCATCCTCACCGACGACCACGGAGCTATCAGTGTAGGCTAGGATCGCCCTTCTCGATAGGACTCGATTGTTTTCCTAGCTGCCTCTTGTAGTAGTCTCTAGCTGGCTGCTTTTCGTTACCTTGGTTTCGATCAGACTCGTGCGTACCTCCATGCCAGGTGGAGACCGGGAGTGGGTCTTCAAACCTTCTCGTTCAGTAGCAAGTTTTGCATCCTCCGTCAATCTAGTTGCACAGTGCATGAATGACTTCATCGTTAGCCTCTTTCCTTCCTTCCAGTTATCGACCATTTCCTTATGGACAGTGTTCTCCTCCAGCCGTTTGAACCTCTCGAAAGTGGTCAAGATGGCTCTGTCCCTGCATGTATTGAGAGGTGCTACATTGGCCATGATTACTACCGCGGCGGTAGGTGTTGTCCGAAGTGTGCTTGGTTCTGCATTTTGTCCAGGACCTCTAGTGACGATCGAGACCCGTACACTTGTGCTACCATGCTGTAATCGATCTGAGATCGGACTGCACCTCGCTCCCTAGGACGTGCTCGCCATCGTCTTTACCATGTTCAGACTCTCAGAGGTCTTCCTTGAAACCTCAGAGATGTGCGCGCATAGGGTCAATTTTCTGTCCAGTGTGACCCCCAAATACTTCGGCTTGTCTTCCCTTTCTATTGTCACCATCAATTTCCAGTCGAAATGGCTCTTTGAGGATTTTGTTACCTAGTGTGAAGAGAGTATTGATCTGTTTTTGAACAATTTATTTCTAGGCCCCACAGCCTAGAGTAGCAGCTAACTGAAGCCAGATCTTCTGGAGTGCTTTCTGAAGTACAGAGGCACTCTTTCCAGTCTTCCATATCGTAAGGTCATCCGCATATAGTAGGCTTTCACATCCTAGACAGTTCGGCATGTCGTTGATAAAAGCCAGGAACAATGTACAACTCAAGGCAGAGCTCTAACGATCTTTTCCTCGACACGCTGCTCCCAATACGTGTCATGATAGTACGATTACTGAGGAAACTTCGCAACCATGTGTACATTTCAGCACCGACACCTAAACGCTGTAGATTAAGCAACAATTCTTGCTGCCAGACCCGGTCGTAGGCCTGTTTAAAGTCTAGAAAAACTACAGCTGTGAACTCACCTTTGAAAGCTGTCAGCTTACCTTTTGGCATAGAACCGTAACCTGCTCCATAGCACTCATGCCTCTTCTGAAACCACCCCTGATGAGGCGTAATCAATCCTTTCACCTCAAAGAATCCCGGTTATCCATGTCCAATTGATGAACTCGAGGAAGTGACTGATCATCTCGTTACTGATTCCATCACTTCCAGGAGCTTCGCCTAGTTTGCACTGTCTGATTGCATGATACAGTTCGCTGGTCAAGAATGGGAACTCGGACGTTTCTCGATTTTCCCCTTTTTTACCGACTCGTTCTCCGGTGCGACGGACTTTGTCCATGGCCTTCGACAACGTACGTACTCTTCTTGTTTGACCTTCCCACTCCTGCAAAGTGCTTGTTAAGCATTTCGGCCTTTTTTCATCAGTGACAATTGGCCCTGAGCCCTTCTGCAGTGGGGCGGTGTTCCTAACCGCCCATGAGTTTAAGAGGTCGCTCAATAATTTCCATGCTGTCCGACCCTCCTTTAGATCCAGCTGAGCGGATGTATCTGACCACTTCTGCCGCTTGGCTTCGGCAGACGCCCTTTTGACCGTTTCAGACAATCGATTGTACTCTCGGCAGGCTTCCGCCGCCGTTTTCCTCCTGGTGACCCTTCTGTCTCTGTCTCACTAGCCTGACCAGGGCTGTAGTCCAGAATGGTCTGAACATTTGCTTCGCGTTTGTCCTCGGGATCGTCCTTCGCGCAACACCTAGAATTGCACTCTCCAGCTTCTCGTAACAATCGTCGATGGTACCCGCATCCACCCTCTCCAGGGCAGCATCCCTAAGCTACCTTGAAGGCGTCCCAATTTGCTTTTGCATATACCAAGTGCCATTGGCCCAGGGCGTTTCCCAACCGGAGTGAACACGGTCGAGACGAGAACGGGCTTATGATCACTTCCGACACAGTCAAGCACTCGGAAAGAGGTAGCGTCTACAATGTCTGCCGAGACCAACGTTAGGTCTGGCCTGGTCTCACTGCCATTGACGATGTGAAGCAGCGTTGGTGAGACTCATGATCCTGCAATCGTATCAGAATTGTGCTGTTACAAATCTCCTCTACATTGTGCCCAGCCGCATCAGTGCGTTCATAACCCCAGGCGGGTAACATGGCGTGAGAGAGTCACCAGCAAAAACTCAGCAATCCTCATGCTTAGCTCTGACTTGGGAGGATTGTACACATTCACGCATGTATACTCTTTCTCCCATCCTTGTGGATTTCCAAAGTCAGGATGTCCGTCTTCCCGAAGCCTGTAAGCTCTTGGCACTTTGTGCATCCACAGCGGTAAGCGGAGTACCCAGTTTCTTTTCCCAAGGAGACATTCTTGCAACATGGCAACGTCCACATCATTCTCATGCAGCATTTTGGAAACTTCGAGACTCTTGGGATAAGACCCCGTACATTAAGTTGAGCAACCTTGAATTGAGTCATGCTCGCGAGTTTTCCCGATCTAAGCTTCTCTGAACTTTTGCCTTCGGCTAGGTCCAGGGTTGCCCTTGGCTTGCAACCACTTTTGCTTCCCGGCCTGCTCCGGGGGCGTGTTTGTTGTTTATTGCTGACAGAGCAATCAGAGGTGTCATATGCTCAGCCGCCGTTGTTCTCACCAAACTTTCGCCAATAGAGCAGTCAGCTAGGTTTGGGGGGTTTGATTGACTCGTGCCGACAGAGCAATCAGCATTTGTCGTTCGCACCTAGCGAAAAAGTCCATAATACTCGCATGTCCGTTATTCCTGGGGGAACGTCCGCTTTTTTCGAACCCCTGCTTCCTCTGTTGACCGGGGAACGAGGACTTCAGGTGTCCATCTTTCGGAGCCGGCGCTGCCTCCCGAACACCGGTCAACGGAGCCTGTTTGGGTCTGCTCATACCCGGGTATTTCGATTAGCTGTGACTTTCATATTTATTTATGTGCGGGGGCGTTCTGGTGGATCTGCCGTGGGCTTTTCGTTTAGCTGGCCCTGCTGCCAGCTGAGACTTTTGTTATCGCCTCCGTGTCTTACCACAATTCTTCGTCTGCTCGAATCTTTTGTGGGGGCTTTGAGCTCGCCCCCTTTACCTACAGATCTTTTTCGGTACGAGGTTCTGAGGGCTGGGCCTGCCCAGGCCTGAGCCTTTGGGTATGTCCGGTACGATCTTGATGTTGGATGGTCCATCTTCGTCCTATTCTGCACTTTTAACTGTATGTCTTTCGTTCTGGGAAAGGGGTAACTTTACACTGATCCTGGGCCCCTTCTCCACTGCCCAGGACTAGGACGACAAGCATATGTAGCATGCGTTTATCACTTTCATTATGGTGCCCCCAGTGGGGACGAGTTGGGTATCTGATAGTAGAGCAGTAGCTCGGGTGCCACCAACCTTTGACTAACCGAGCGGGGCCCGCTACCATCGGACTAATTGTTTCATTTCAATTGTTTGAGAGTGGGTTGGCAAAGCTTTTTCTTCGAAGCCCCGACCTGCCTTCGAGGGACAATGCTTAGTGCGATGCAAAGCGTTCGGTAACAGTGTCGTCTACACCGGGACTCACTTCCCGTGCTCGTCTTTCTACGGGTGCTTTCGCAGTTTCCTTCCCTTTCGGAGTCTCAGCTTGGCCGATAGCCCTAAGAGCGAGGTTATTGTTTCCCCCGGACCGCGTGGAGGTGTGAGTTTTAAGGGCCTTAGGACAACGCAGACGTATTACAAAGTCCGACGCTCTCTCTCTCTCTTTTGAACTCTCACAGTAATCTGCGGCCTGAGACTTGGTCTCTCAGAGCCCGTGAGATCAGACTTGCTGTCTCTCAACATCTGGAGACTGCCATAGAGGCCCGATAGCCAGCAAGCTCGAAAAGCAAATGATCCACGGTTTCCTCCACTTCCCTGCAGTGTCTGCAAAGGGTGTCGACGATTGGGCCTCAACCTCCCAAAGTACGCGCCAATAGGACAGTGCCCAGTACGGAACTGGGCAATTAGCGCCTACTCGACACGCCTAAGCTTCCACCACGGGTCAGTTTTGGACGGCCGCTCTAGAAACTTTCGGACGTAGACTCCGTTCACCCCTTGAGCCCAGCCCGAGAACCACTTCGATTGTCCAAATAGGCAGATCATGGAACGTGCTGCCTCGAATGAGCTCTTTCTTGCACTCACGGGCAGCACTTGGGAATCTGCCGACTGGACTATTGCCTTGGCAATGCCGTCTTCCCTTTCATTTCCGGGCACGTCCGCATGCCCGAACCACATTGAAGGGTCACATGCACGTGATGTTGGGACACAAGACCCTGTATTGCCATCAGCATGGCTTCCAGCAGAAGCGGCCATTCTCCTGTCCCTTTTACAGCTTGGAGAACGGAGAGCGCATCAGTGAGGATGACAATGTCTGTAGCAGGCAGAGTACCCCCACCGATTAGCTCACCTATGTGGTCCACTGCCTCAGTAATGGCTGTCATCTCTGCCTCGTAAGCACAAAGCGACCCACATAGACCAGCATGGTCTTTCTCAAAGCTAGTTTGTGGGAGAGTGATGTGGACCCCAAACGAGGCGCTTGTCCGGCCGTCTCTACTGGATACAGAGGCATCAGTATAGGCCAGTATAGCGTTCCCTGAATAGGTTCCAATCATCTCCATAGCCACATCCGTGATGGTTCGGGCGATCCTTGCGTTCCCAGCATTGGTTTCGACCAGGGTCGTGCGTACCTCAGGCATGTAGAAAGCTTCGCCAGGGAGGGACCCTAGAGACTGTCTCTAGCATTAGGCGGTCAGTCGGCAGCTTTATCTCGGAGGCAAGTCTTACCGAAAGCCTCCTTGCTTTGGGGTAATGAGCCCTTTTCCTCTAAGAACCACATCAACCTTCGGTTGACCATGCGTTCAGCTACTTTCCCAACACATGATGTGAGGTAGATAGGACGGTCAGTCTTTTTCCCTTTTTTAAGAACCGGCACTATGACAGCCCCCTCCACCTCTGAGGGAGTTCTCCTGTCAACCAAGTGCGATTGACAAACTGGAGAAGCTTTGCTTGTCCCGCTGCCCCGAGGTGTGTGATCATCTCATTACTGATCAAGTCACTGCCTGGGGCCTTTCTCATGCGACACTTCCTGACTGCGTATGCCAGTTCATTGGCAGAAATGGGGCTCTGAACGTGTCTCGATTTTCCGTGCCAAACTCAGCCTTCTCTTTGACTCGTCGGACTTTATCCAGTGCCTTGGACAGTGTACTCTTCTTACTCGACTTGCTGACCTCTGCAAAGTGCCTGTTAAGCACTTCGGCCTTCTTGCTATCGTAGCCGTCAGGCCTGAGTCCATTTGCAACGGGGCGCCAGTTCTGATCGTCCCAGCCTGGGTCAAGTCTTTCAGTACTTCCACGTCTTTTGGCTTCCTAGATCCAACTTCTCGCATGTATCAGTCCATTTCTGCTTTTGGCCTCAGCAGACGCCCTTTTTTCTTGCTCAGTTAGTTTATTGTACTCACGGCGCGCTCCTCAGCCGTTTTCAATCGACAAGCTTTCTTAAGAGCGGCTTGTCTTTGCCGAACTAACCTTGCAAGGGCTGTAGTCCAAAATGGTCTGAACTTACGTTTCCGGAAGGCTCTTTGGGATCGTCCTACGTGCGGCACCTAAGATCGCTTCAGTGATCTCCTTGTAAGCAACGTCGACTGTTCCACACTTCGGTATCTACCTTCCAAGGCAGCGTCAGCCTGCAGCCTTGAAGGCGTCCCAATTGCTTTTGAATAAACCCAGCACCTGTGCTTAGCTCCTGGGTTTCTCTCGCGTGGAGGAATATCCACTGAGACGAAAACGGGTTTATGATCAATACCGATGCAATCTAGCACGGAAAGAGGTGTTACAGGCCAGGTCAGCCGAGACGAGTGTTCAGTCGGGTCTCGTTTCGCTCCCACTCGCACCGTGTAGGTGGGTACAGACTCATGGTCCTGCAACCTAACTAAATTGTAATATTACAAATCTCCTCAATCCTCCGGCCAGCTGCATCAGTGCGTTCATAACCCCATGCCGGAACATGGCGTTGAAATCACCACATACGAAGGTGCCAAGCAGAGTATCCTCAGCTGTTATTAGACTGAGCTCCGTCTTGGGGGATTGTACACGTTGACACAATGGTACTTCCTCCCATCCTTATAAACATCCACCGCAAGCGTATCCGTTTTTCCGCGTGGACCGTGGGCGCTGTTCGGCTGAGCATTTAGCGTATTTCTGACCAGGGTCACCAATTCCCTGCAGTTCTTACACCCACAACGGAAGCACGAATAGCCAGTGATGCGGACCGTCCTAAGACCAAGGATGCACTCTTGTAACATTGCAGCATCCACGTCATTCTCGTTCAAAAGCTTTGCGATTCTAGGACTCTTGCAGGATGAGACCCTGGACATTCAGGTGGACAATCCTGAATTGAGCCTTACCAGAGCGTTTTCCAGGTCTTCGCTTGTCAGTTGGTGCCGGCCACCTCAGGCGGGGAGCTGACTACACCCGGAAACAGTGACCTGCTCTCCTCAACTTTCGGCTTCCCGCTGACAGAGCAATCAGCGTTTATCGCCGAGGGCTAGGCTTTGTCACTTTTGTCTCGCCGGGCACCATAGGCGGGGAGCTTTCGGCTACACCCGTTGGCAGTGACCTGCCGTCCATGACTTTCGGCTTACCCGCTGACAGAGCAATCAGCGTTTATCGCCGAGGGCTGGGCTTGACAGTTCCCAGTCTCTTTCGTCGCGCAGGGTACCATCGGTGGGGTTCGGCGAGTAGCGTCTCCTCTCTCTGTCCCCTGCCAGAGTCGATTTCCGTGCTGTCGGGGTGCACCTTGGGGGTGCGCAGTGACTGGTTTGCCCTTGGTAGGGTTCCCCAGGGGTAGAGGCCGACAACCTTCCGCCCTGCATCTCATTCTCCCGCCGGGTACCAGCGGCGGAGCATTAGCCATCTATCCAGCCCCGTTAGCGGTACCCTGCTGGTCGTTACGATCGGTTTTTCGCTGGAAGAGCAGCCAGCGTTACCCGGAGGACTGGGCCTGACCTGCCACAGCCACTTTTGGGGGTCTGCCTCCCCCTCGTCTCCGCGTGGTCGTACGTTCTGGTTTCGTGCCGACAGGGCAGTCAGCATTAGCCAGGGACCGGGCTCGACCTGCCTCAGCCTCTTGTGAGGGTGTGCGAATTTCCTCGCAGCACCGTTCTGCGGTCACTCGTGCCTGGGTCAAGTTGACAGAGCAATCAACCGCTCCCAGGGGCCTTGCCTGACCTAGCTTGGCCTTCACCTGTGATGGGACGCGACTCCCATCTGTTCGCTTATCTGGTAAACCAGACGGTGGGCACTCAGTGCCTTCGATCCGTCTTAATGGTTCTCGAGCTGGGCCGAAAGTAACCATTTTTGCGATGCCAGGACCTTTCAGCCGAAGTCATGGCTCCGGGGCGAGTAGTCGGACTTTTTTCGATGGTGGCCCTACCGCCCCCTAACCATCCATCGAGGCATGTTTGGGTGCTCCCAGACCCGCTTTATTCCTTTTCTTGTCCTGCATCCATTTGCCTTTCGGGTGCCCCAGGAGGGGCGGGTTGGGTGGTCTGGACAAGTAAGCAGAGCAGCTCAGTTGCCTCCTTGCCTCGACCCAGGTTAAACCAGTGCCGGGGCGTGCCTACCGCCGGACATGTCTGATCTCTCGGAATGAGAGTGTGTTGGCGTACCTTCTTCCTCGAAACCCCGATCTGCCATCAAGGGGCTGGCAATCCGTGCAATACCAGCGTTCGGCCACAGTATCGAGTACACCAGGGTTCATCTTCCGCGCTCGTCCTGCAGCGGGGGAGCGTTTAGCAGTTCCCTTGCGGGCTTCCCACCACCATTCACCCAAGAGCGTTCAGGTGCCCTCAAGAGCGGGGTGGGCTGGTGGCGTAGGTAGCGGCATTACCTAAGAGACACTTTTAGATTTCGCATTGTTCCCAGAGCAGGGAGCCTCCCAGAGCAAGGAGGCCCAACGTTACTTTCTATTTGGATCACCAATTAACGGTCAATTTTGGCAGTCTTTATTGTCTTCTGTCAGACATGAGGCCGGCCAGCACCCAGGGATGACCTCAGCCCCCATAGTACCGGCCGGGTGTGGGTCTCAGGAAGTATCCTCCAGACGAACAGCGACACGCTGAGCGCCACGCGTACTGTAGAGGTCCGGTGCGATTGACCCACGTCAGAGACGATGCCGCCATGTTTCGTTTTGCAAGCCCTTACCCATTCCTTCAGGGTTTGGGTTTTTCGAGACTAGTAGTCGAGGGTTCCGTGCCGTACGGATCTCGTTTTACGTAACCTTCACTTTCAGTGCCATATTATGGTCCGGGACAGTTCATGGCACCCCAAGAGCGGAGGGTCGTGAACCACATCTCTAGAGTCCATGCGTTCCAGTACTGGGAAGCCGGGGTGCCAGCCACACACAGCCATGGTACCTTTCACCTTCTATAGTTTGTTGCTGTCGTTTTTCCTCTTCTGTTTCATGAAGTTGCAGTTTTGTCTTTGATGGACTCGTTCCTGCTCTGCTGCTATCTCTTTATCTTCACCTACCTGCTGGTACATTATGAAAGGTGAAAATGAAACAGAGAGCTGTGAATCATCCAATAAATTTGAAGTCCTAGATGAATATGAACCAAGCTTCAAGCTCAACTAAAAAACGGACAAACAAGACTTAGCATGTCACCAGTGCCTTGGATCGCAATCATGCACAATACAAAGAGCCAGAAAGAAAGCGAGGTATAAACAAGCAGCAGATATATAGCCTGCCTATCCTTACCTGAAATCTTGGTTCTTGGAGAAGTTGACCGCTTGTCGGTGTTGGTTTCTGGTGATGGCAGTGAAAAATTACTAGGTGTCCCTAAACTTACATCAGGGACAGGACTGGAATGCTATGCTATTTATGGTCAGTTAGAACAGAGGGCACTGGTAGAAAGCATCCAGGCTATGAGCTTCGACACCACTTCTGTCAACACTGGTCGTTTGAATGTACTGCATGAGAATTGGTCGAGAACTATCGTGGCTGGCATGTTATCATGTTCTTGAACTGGTCTTGGCAAAGGCTTTCAGTTTGTGTTTGCGGTCCGTCTAACTCACCAAACATATCTATCTTCAAAAGATTTAAAGAAGTTTTGGGGACGCGTAAAGCTTGACATCTATTGGAACTGTCTTCAAGCACTGATCTTTTCCGAGAAAACACGGTGAGCGGAAGCATTAAGGTGTACTCGTTGACTTGAAGTCCCAGGCCAGAGATGATTATGAAGAACTTATTAAACTAACAATGATTCACCAAAAAACCATTCACTGGATAGCACCAGGTCCAGGTGGATGGCTAAGCTGATCTATGCCATCGAAATTTACATCTTCAATCATCAGAGAGAAATTTTCAGACTTACATCCAAGGAAGAGAGCCAACTCAAACAGTTTGGAACCTTGTTGTACACAAAGTCCTGGATTCAAGCACCCTGTGTAGCGAAAGCACCTGGAGGAAATATTTTGTTCTGGAAGGACCTGTTGATCACAACATTAGTATTGCAGCGCAAAAATTCTCCAAAATCACATGTGGTATCTGTCTGATGAGACTGCCAGCCTGGCATTGTTTTCCGATGAAGTGTCACCAATTGAGAAACAGAAATAATAACAGGTGTTGGAATAGAACCTAGTGAGCGACTTGTTCGAGGTGATTGGTATTGGTTAGTATTGTTTCTTAATTGTAAGTGCTGACATATTTGGTATGAGCAAAAAACAATATAAATACGGTTAAAACATGTTTGCGATATTTGCTGTTAATTTATATGTTTGTATATTTTTATAAAATCTATTAAGTTAGAAGTACATTCAAACCTACCTCAGATAAATATAAACATTAAATACAAAACATTAAACTAAAAAAACAAACAAACTGTAATTGACGCAGTTTTAGTTCATAAAGATAGCAAAAAACTTTATTATGCTTGGGTACCGCTAAAAAAATAAATAAACATCTAATAGAATCTGTCATGGTTGTGTAACTATTAAAAAAATTCGCACCACCCTATTGTATCTAAGGATTTGGGGGTCCGGGAGCTTGGCTATATTTGGGGACCCCTCGCATTTTGATACTAGAAATAACGACATTAGATAATATGTACTTAATGTATTGTCTAAACAGGGCTCGATTTTTGCTAACATTTCTATTAGAGATGAAACAATAACCTAGGAATTGATGATTAATAATTTTAGGGTTGATTATTTTTGCTATAGTTAAATTCTTAGTGTTATTTTAAGTGTTCTGGAGTACTTCATAATCATGCTCAGTTATTATTATTATTTATAATGAATGTATTAGTGTATCCTATTTATAAATAGGATGTATCGTTAAAGTTATTATCATTGTTTCTGTAAACGTGGAAGGTATGTCACATGTGTTAGCGCACATGATTAATATGAAAAAAATGAGAAAAGGAGTAACGAACGAAGGGTTGTGGTTTTAAAAGGTTTTAAAAGTATTCCGTTCGCCTTTGTTAACCAGCGTTCATGCAAGGATCGCGGCGAACAAGGTCATTGGAACAGTTGTTTCTAATTACAGTTTGACAGTTTTCCAGAAGATATGCTAAAGCTTAAATTACCGTAAATCATCAAAAGGAAATTTCTGTGAAGTCAGCATCTATCCTCTCGAAAGCAACAGGAGGAGAGTTTCACAACTTTGAAATGCAACTCCAACAGAACCTAATAATCTCTGTCAGGACCAGTTTGTTGGACGATTTCGGTGATTAAATGCCGAAGTGGCTTATTTTTTATCAGTCATAACATCTTTTGGAACCTGTACCATCGCAACCAATGACGCTGATTGTGTTTTGGACAAAAAAACAAAACGTATACTTTTGACAACTGCAGCAGCACTGACTCGTGAATTTGTATCAATCATTTTGTCTTTTCAAACATCAAAAAATTATCACCTGCAGGTTATCAAGTGTTTAATTGGTAAGTTCAATTCTTTTGTTTTCTATTTTCAGCATGTTTCGAACAATTATATTTTGTATTTTGTTCTGTAGCAAAACATCTTCTAAAGTTGCTGTAGCGATTGCGGCACCACCTTTGTCTGAAATTCTTATCTTTTATGCAATATTTGGCACCGTTATATGCACTGGGTTAGTGTTAGAGTGGCCCAGTTAAGGTGCCCAACGCAGACGCTCATCAGACACCATAAAAGTGTTGGTTAATTTAGACAACAGGACGGTGGCCGTGGAAGTCGGAATCCGCTAGGAGTGCCGAATCAACCAGGCCCTGAAAATGGATGGCGCTAGAGCGTTGGACTTTGAAATACGTCTGCGTCGCCTTAAGGCCCTTAAAACTCAGCACCTCCTCGCGGTCCGGGTGGAAACGATAACCTGGCTCTTAGAGTTATCGGCCAAGCTGAAGTGAGTCCGAAGAGAAGGAAACTGCGAAAGCACCCCATGTAGCAACGAGCACGGGAAGTGAGTCCCGGTGTAGACGATACTGTTACCGAACGCTGTGCATTGCACTAAGCACTACCCCTCGAAGGCAGATCGGGGCTTCGAAGAAAAAGCTATACCAAACCACTCTCAAACATTTTGAAATGAAATACAGTCCGATGGTAGCGGGCCCCGCTTAAGTCATACGTTGGTGGCACCCGGAGCCACTGCTCTACTGTCAGATACTAACTCATCCCCACTGGTGACACCATAATGCAAGTGATAAACGCATGCCACATATGCTTGTCGCCCTGGTCCTGGGCAGTGGAGAAGGGGCCCAGGATCAGTGTAGAGTTACTCTTTCCCAGAACGAAAGTCATACAGTTTAAAAGTGCGAAAAGGCGATAATGGACCATCCCATCAGGGTTGTACCGGACATACCAAATGGCGCGGGCCCACGCAGCCCAGCCCTCAGAACCCCGAACCGAAAACACCTGTAGGTAAGGGGGCGAGCTCAAAGCCCCCACAAAAGACTCGAGCAGACGAAGAATTGTGGCAATACACGGAGGAGAGCCCTCCAGAGACTAGGCACGAGGAGCCAGAGTCAGGCCCTCAAACCGCGACAACCAATGTCTCAGCTAGCAACAGAGCTAGCTAAACGATAAGCCCATGGCAGACCCTGAACGCCCCCGTTGGAGCACCAAAACAAATATGAAAGTCACAGCTAATCAGGCCCCAGGTAGGCAGACCATAGGCTCCGTTGACCGGTGTTCGGAGGCAGCGCCGGCTTCGAAAATGGATGCCAAAGTCCTCGTTCCCTTCAGCCAGGGGAAGCAGGGGTTCGAAAAAAAAGCGGACGTTCCCCGGAATAACAAACGCGAGAATACGCAGACTTCTTCGCTAAATTGCGAGAACGACAATTAGTGCTCGTAGCCAAGTCAATCAAACCCCCAGGCTAGCTGACTGTCGGCGAAAGCGGTGAGAACAACGGCGGTTGAGCCGGGGCGAATAACCATTGGGCTGTCGATTGCTCTGTCAGCAGGGACCAATAAACACGCCCCCGGAGCAGGCCGGAAGTAAAAGCGGTTGCCAGCCGGCAGCCCCTGAACGAACTAGCCGAAGGCAAAGGTTCAGAGAAGCTTAGATCGGGAAAACGCAGCGAACATGACTCAATCAAGGTTGTCCACCTGAATGTACGGGTCTTATCCCAAAGGTCTCGAAATTTCAAATGTTGTAAGAATGATGCTGGACGTCGCCATGTTGCAGAAGAATGTCTCGTTGGGAATAGAAACTGCACTATAACCGGGTACTACGTTTACCGCTGTAGATGCACAAGGTCTTGAAGGGCTTGTCACCCTTGTCCGAAACTCGTATCTGCAATGCCAGGGGTTTCGCCTACGGGCTTCGGAAGACGGACATCCTAACTTTGGAAATCCACAAGGATGGGAGAAAGTATACATGCGTGAATATGTACAATCCTCCCAAGTCAGAGCTGGGAATAAGGATTGCCGAGTCTTCGACGGGCACAATTGTAGCGGAGACTTTAACGCCATGTCACCCGCCTGGGGTTATGAACATACTGACTGTAGCTGGGCATAAGGTAGAGGAAATTTGTAACAGCACAAATTTGATACGATTACAGGACCATGAGTCCCCACCAACGCAAACTCACATCAATCGTGGTAGCGTGACCAGGCCAGACCTAACGTTGGTCTCGGCAGACATTGTAGACGCCACCTCTTTCCAAAATTGCTCGACTGTGTCAGAAGTGATCATAAGCCCGTTCTCGTCTCGACCGTGTTCGCTCCGGTTGAAGCTCCCTGGAGCCGACTCAGAGACACTGGGTATATGCAAAAGAAAGCATATGGGACGCCTTCAAGGCAGCTACGGACGCTGCCCTGGAGAGGGTAGATGTAGCGGATACCATCGACACTTGGTGAAAGAAGCTGGTGAATGCAATTCTGGGTGTTGCGCGAAGGACGATCCCGAGCATACTGCGAAGCAAAAGTTCAGACCATTCTGGACTACAGCCTAGCCAGGCTAGTGAGACAGAGACAGGTGGCCCCGCAGAAGAGTCACCAGGAGGAAAACGGCGGAAGCCCGCCCAGAGTACATCGACTGTCGGAAACGGTTAAAAGGGCGGCTGCCGAAGCCAAGCGACAGAAATGGTCGGATACATGCGCTAAAGCTAGATCGAAGGAAGGTCGGAAAGCATGGAAATTGTGGGTGATCTCTCAAACTCCAGGCAGTTGGTGTCCCGCCCCACTGCAAAGGGCTCAGGGTCGATTCAGCGATAACAAAAAGGCCGAAGTGCTGAACAACCTTTGCGGGAGTAGGGAAAATCAAACAAGAAGAGTACGTGGTCGAAGGCCATGGACAAAGTCCGTCTTTTGGAGAAAGAGTCGGCAAAAAGGTGAAAATCGAGAAACGTTCAGTTCCCATTCTCGTCCAGCGAACTGAATCATGCTATCGAACAGTGCAAACAGGCAAAGCTCACGGTCTAGTGGAATGTTAACAGATGATCAATTAGCAGGCACCAGAGCACGGAGCAAATTCCTCGAGTTCCTCGGGTTCCGTCAACCGGACATGGATAACCGAACAGGTGGCAGGAAGGCTGTCATAGTGCCAATACTAAAGAAAGGTAAGAGCGCAAGCTCTGTGAAACTACAGGCCCATTTCCCTCACTTCCTGTGCTGGTAAAGTAGCTGAGAGAATGGTTAACAGAAGGTTGATGTGGTTCTTCGAGGAGAAAGGATTGATTACGCCTCGTCAGGGCGGTTTCAGAAGAGGCAGGAGTGCTATGGACCAGGTCACGGTATTATGCCAAAAAGTAGCTGACCGGCTTCCAGAGAGGTGAGTCCACAGCGGTAGTTTTCCTAGACTTTAAACAGGCCTACGACCGGGTCTGGCGGCAGGGATTGTTGTTGAAGCTACAGCGTTTAGGTGTCGGCGCTGAAATGTACACATAGTTTGCAGTTTCCTCAGTGTCGTCCTATCATGACGCGCATTGGAGAGCAGCGTGTCGAGGAAAGAACGTTAGAGCAAGGACTACCTCAGGGCTCTGCCCTGAGTTGTGTGTTCCTGGCCTTCATCAACGACTTGCCGAACTGTCTAGGATGTGAAAGCCTACTGTATACGGATTACCTCACGATATGGAAGATGGAGAGGAGTGCCTCTGTGCTTCGAAGCACTCCAGAAAGACCTGGCTTCAGTTAGCTGCTACTGAAGCAACAGGGCCTAGAAATAAATTGTTCAAAAACGGTCATACTCTCTTCACACTAGGTACCAAAATCCGGAGAGCCACTTCTGAAAGTTGACGGAGAGACAATAGAAAGGGAAGACAAGCCAAAGTATTTGGGGGTCACACTGGACAGAAAACTGACCCTATGCGCGCACATCTCTGAGGTATCTAGGAAGGCCTCTGAGAGTCTGAACATGGTGAAGAAGATGGCGAGCACGTCCTGGGGAGCGAGGGCAAATGTCTTGAGGTCACTGTACATAGGTGCAGTCCGATCTCAGATCGATTACAGCATGGTAGCACAAGTGTACGGGTCTCGATCGTCACTAGAGGTCCTGGACAAAATGCAGAACCAAGCTCTTCGCCTAATAACCGGCACACTTCGGACAACGCCTACCGCCGAGGTAGAAATCATGGCAAATGTAGCACCTCTCAATACACTAGGGACAGAGTAGTCCTGACCCTTCAAGAGGTTCAAACGGTTTGGAGGAGACCACTGTCCACAGGGAACTGGTCGATAACTGGAAGGAAGGAAAGAGCTTTGATGAAGTCATTCATGCACTGTGCAACGAAGTTGACGGAGGACGCAAAGCTTGACTGAACGAGAAGGTTTGAAAACCCACTCCCGGTCCTCACCCTGGCATGGAGTCCCACATGCCTGAGGTACGCACGAGTCTGATCGATACCAAAGTAAAGAAAAGAGCTAGAGACGCTGCAAGAGGCAGCTAGAAAGACAATCGAGTCCTATCGAGAAGGGGCGATCCTAGCCTACACCGATGGCTCCGTGGTCACGGGTGTGGATGTAAAGATAAGTCCAGGATACGGTGCCACATCGTCCACCACGAGACAGGGTTCATGGAGGACGTTGCAGGGCCATGGGATTTCTCTGAAGCAGAAGCAGAGATGAGAGCCATAAAAGAGGCGGTGGCGCACATTGACAGAGAATCGAGGATGGGGCGATTCCGCCGTCGGAAAGTCATCCCTGACGGATTCTAAGTCTGTTCTCAAGCCAATTGGGGCGAGGGGGCCGTACCAAAGACTGGAGGCCATGGTGGAGGCCATCCAACAACTCATGACAAAGCGCAGGGTAGCAGTGACATACAGTGGATCCCGGGCCACGCAGGCCTACCCGGGAACGAGAGGGCCGATGGCCTAGCAAAGTCCGGTACACGAATGGACTCCTCTGGAAGTTTATCGCAAACTGCATATGGGGCCTCCTATGAGTCCATCATCGCCAAGTTACGCACCCTTGAACAAACTGTATGGCTTTCGAACTGGAAGGAGGAACCACAGGGCGAAGGTAAGAAGGAATATGGACGACCTTCTAAATCCGACCCGTGGTGTAGGCTTCAGGAGGAACGAACAGGCACTGATGTAGTTCCGTACTGGGCATTGTCCGATAGGGGCCTACTTTGGGAGTACGAGACCTGAACACGACTCACGTTGTCGACATTGCGGTGAGGACGAGAAACGGTAGATCACTTGCTGAATGAGTGTCCACGTCTGGAGGCTTTCAGACTGGACGAGTCGGGAAACTCGCTGGTATCGGGCTCTATGGCAGTCTCCAGATGTTGAGAGACACAGCTTGTTTCATTTCACGAGCCCTAAGGGACCCGGTCTCGGTTCGTTAAACATAAGAGAGTTCAAGAGAGCGTTGGACATCCTCCCCGTGCATGTCTGCCAATAGGAACTTATTGCCATCGGCCTAGTGCATTTGGGTTGGAGACGCCAGTGCCTTAATGTCTTGGCTGGGATGTGTTGCTCTCGACAACTTTCCCAGGTGGAGCCTTAATGTCAGACCTCCCCAGCATGCCGTCGATTGTGAACTTTGCTTGCATCGGCCATAAGGCGTGGGGCTGGAACACTGCGTCCAGTGTGTCTTGGCTGGGGATGTGTTTACTCTCGGCAACTTTCCCAGGTGTGCCGACTAGAACCTCTAGCGGTCGGGCGGTAGCCTTGCTCTGGAGCCAACGGCTAATCTGGGAGCACAAAGTGCAAAATAGCGAAAAGCGTTCACGTGCGTGTGTGTGGCACCCCGACTATCAGTACAGGAACGCAAGGGAGCTCGAGACCCGCTTTATTCCTTTTCTTATCCTTATCCATTTGCTTTTCGGGTGGTCTGACAAGGATTGAGGAGATTTGTAGCAATACAAAAAAAAAAAGCATTTACTCAACTTAATAAAATTATCGTTTTAATTATAATAGAAATACATTTTTCTAACAAAAAGTTTAACTATTGATAAAAAAAAAAATAATTTTCACAGCTTTTATTATCTATGCTTGGGTTTAAGTTAAGCCTTGCTTTAACACTTAGTGCTCAGCCTTATGTTCCTTATTACTATTTTGGATGACCTTATAAGTTATGATGACTGCAGTGATAAATGATGGAACAATAATGCAATAATTTAAACTACTATATCATAGCTTTCTTATAAATATCATGACTTATTTAGGTGCAACCATGAAACCACGTTCACACGTTCTTAGCCTTGGATTGGCCTAAAATACAGCCTTATGTTGTACTGGAGTCATAGTGTCATGGCGAACATAACGGATAAATAATTAGCTAATTGGCTTGTATTAATGTCAGAACTGTCACTGTACTGTCACTCGTCGGCACTTGTTTGAACTTGTATTATTATACGTTCAAATTTGCAACTTCGTGGTTTAGCCAACCCCGTAGCCAAGGAGGGCACTGGGGGGCCGTGCCCCCATGGTGAAGACGCTTAAAAAGAAGAAAAAGGAAAAAATAAGAAAAAGTAAAGGTGCCTCCATACTGAATATTGGTTCTCTCTTGCCCTGGCCACGGGCCTGGGTTTAGCACTGAATTTACCTAAAATGGCTTCGCTTTCAGATTGTCAATTAAATCTTCAAATGCGAAGCTCAACGCTCCAAGGTTTTCAGGAAACTTCTTCATGTCTTAGAACAGGAAGTGCATCTTCATACTCATCAAACTTTTGAGTTTTGGAAGACATTGTTGAAGCACCAAATGCCAATGCTGCCCAAAATACCCAAGTGATCTTCAAACCAAGATTCAATTTTTATGCCCGAAAATTAGACAAGCTATACATGTAAGTATATATAAATAGCCTGAATGATTGCCAAAATATAAATTTTTAAGTTTTTTTTATTATTATTGATTTATTAAACAAAATGATTGATGTTTATAGCCGTCATTATTAAAATTTTGTCAAAAAACTCAAATGTGCACGAGAGGAGGGCTCATGTCATGCGCAAGAATTAGTCTCAGCTAGCTATCTGGCTGCACGGGCCTGCGTATACATTGCAAACCAGAAAACTCGCCACGACCATTTTATGTTACGCCATGCGTTGTTTTTGATATTTTGGAATTTTCAATACAATTTTAGAGAAACAATTTTATTAATTTGGTTACTGTGTTTCTAGTTATAGAAATCATTGTCCTGTGGAATGGACTGTTCTTTCAGGAGTCTTAACGTAGTTGTTCTTCACAACGGAAATATTCATCCTTCGATTTCTGCAGATCACTTTGGTGTTTTACCTAAAGGTAGAATACCAGAATATAAAGAATCAGCTGAAAAGCTAAAGTATAATGATTATAAATGGGATGTTTGCCGTCTTCTACTGCGCAACAAAGTATACTAAATACACACAAACACATATAAAAGTTACACTCGAAAACACAAACAAATACAGAAGAAACACACGATTACAGTAAAGAAATGTAAAATCACATCTAAAATCACACGAACATACTGAAAAGCTAACAAATATAAAGAAACACACTATTACTCACACAGGTAAGTAAAAGTGCATGAAATTACTGAAATATAGAAGAAAAGACACGAACACACATACAAACAAGAAGAATGCGAACATACATAGTATATATGCAATATAGAAGATGCACACGAAAAAATGCTAACAAATATGAAGAAACACACAAATAAATAAAGGAGAATCACACGTTACACGAAGTAAGTAAAATTAAGTAAAATTACATGTTAAATTACAGAAATATAGAAGATACACACGAACACAACCCAAATACATAAAGTTAAACCACACACGTGAATTTACAAAAATATAGAACAAACACACGATCACACACACAAATATATTTGAAACACTCGAAAACAATCAGAAAAGTAAAATTACACGCGAAATTACACAGTTTAGAATATACACGAACAAACACAAAATAAGAAGGTATTATTTAAACGTTTGTGTTGCTTGTTTAAAGGGAATCATCTCTGCAGACCACAAGCATTGCATCTGTCAGGGATGGCTATTGTTGGTTTCTGGTATGGCGATGGTGTTGTTTTATCTTCTTTATATTTAATTACTTTCTTTGCTTTTCTTTCTTTACACTTCAACTAATGCAAATTCACAGCTCCGTTCTATTAATTAAAATCACTTTATTGAATGATCTAAAGCACTTATATCCAAGTGAACATCAAATATTAAATCGATTCTGCAATAAATTACTACATCCAATTGTCGTTCCGTCAATACAAGACTACTGTTCCCCACTCATCCCTTCGTTTCCTCCTAATTAACTACCTTCTTCAAACTTAACAAAAACTACACTGCCCCCTCTCTTTCTGTCGTGACCTGTATAACTCCGCGTCCCACCACAACTGATAACGCTGTCCCTTTCGCCCCGCCTTCGTCTTCCCACCTCAGTGTTTAATTACGTAACACCTAACTCTGCGCTGCTGCTATAATCATCAGTCTGACCTATTTTCACTGTCCATTGACCAGTAGTTTTGTCTACCAATTATCTGTCTATCAATCTAATATACTCAATCTATGTCTATCTATGCATAATATGATTGTCTATCTATCTATGTCTATCTATTTTCACTGTCCTTACACATCCCATTTTTGAATCGTCTTACCTACTTCGATATCTTCTTTCCATTGCCTGTTTATCTTGATGAAAGCGCTCTCCATGCTCTTTTTTCTTAAAAAATCAAATGAGCGTCTACATGATACAACTTTCTGCTTCCAAAGAGCTCTGGCTATTCAATAACAATGGGCAACAAACATATTTTTGAAAATCGTCTTGGGTTTCCAGTTGAATTAGACTAATATTGATGCTCTGAGTCCGAAAATGTCATCGGTTTTGCTCAATCAGGTTAGGATTTTTGCTACAGAAATTGAAAAAAAATCGGTTTTTACGAAAAACAACACATTTTTGCGGATCATCGGCTGATAAACCCCTGACGATTTTTCCGTTTTACTCAAAGAAATAAAGTCATCGTATTCAAATTCATTCAGTTTTTATTTATCCACCAAGCATAATACCATCTATAAACCGTAGTATAACAATGAGCGATACGTTAAAACAAGGTTCAGAGTTTTGCGCAAATCGGCGTTTCTTCATTCCCGTTTGTGAGCAATAATGGGTTGTCTCTCTTCAGCGACCAGCAGTAGTCAACCTGCATGACTCGTCCCCTCCTCTGGTACCTTTCCTCCATTTGGCGGATGTCTGATGGAACCTTTCTCCCTGCTCATCGCTCAACACCCCAAGGTTTCCAGTAAACTTCATGTCTTAGAACAGGAAGTGCATCTTTATACTCATCAAACATGCTGCTGATGAGTCTGGCGTGGTTTTGCTGCCTTCGTGTTTACCAGGAAGAATCTTTCACCACCTGCAGAAACGATTTCCAGACGGCGCACTCCAAGCGTTTTCATGGAGTTTTGGAGCTCTGTGTCCTATATAAGCTGCCGTATCTTTGGACCGTCGAAAATGCTGGCCTTCAGCTTCTCAGTGGTCAGGTCAGGAAATGCTCGGCACATGCCAGTTGAAGCACCTCATCCTTGTCCAGATAGCGCGTAAACTGTTTCATTAACCGTTTCATGTGAGCGGTGGAATCAATATCTTCTCTAGGTCAACAAGAGGTTTCAGTTGCTAGTGTCTCCCGCCCCAGGTATTCTTTAGTTCTGCCCGGAAACTCCTTTTTTTACATAGTGCTGGGCTCTGTCACGACTGTCCCACATCCGTATAACAAAGCATAGGTTCTTCGTGAACCCCGACGGCTGATAAGCAATGAAGTTCACCATCTTCAATCCTACGCAGATGATTCATTGGTGCTGCTCATATTGGATTTTGTCGAGCACATAATTCACTGCTTCATATTTCTCTTCAAGTGTTGTGGAGTGCGCCAGAGGATTGATGCGAACTGGTTCCCCGTTATTGGAAAGTTTACCTTCAAGAGCCTTTGCAGATGTAAATGAAGAGTCGCCAATCTCACGGATAGTATTGATGAGCGCCGGGACATCTAAAGACCGGCGACATCAGTAGTACACAAGATCTTCCTCTTGGCAGAGTAGCCCATGTAGTCCTCGTGCCTTCTACGGAAGAAAGTCCTTGCCAAGTAGATTTTTTCTTTGAGTCTGTTGACTGGCAACTCGGAGGAATTATTCGACAAGCTGAGATCCCACCCATTGTGAGCAGCTTACGGAAACTCTTGTGATTCTTACTCCTCTTCATCTCCTCCCTCGTCTGAAGTGGTGGCCTCATTGTCGCTTTGTCATGGTGCTCTCTGAACGCTGGTACAGGAATTTCTTCGCAGTGAGCAACTGGACGACGGGTAGATGGAAGGTCAGGGTACTGGAGGCGAGTGCCGATTCTTCCGGTTATGCTAGTAGTATAGATGGCGAAGAAGTAACAATCCGATGCATGGTCAAACGGCTCCTCAAACCATCAGAATCTAAACTTCCGTGACTTTTCGCTCCTTCGTCCACCGCCGGAAATATTCCGCGTCTTTGCCGCCATTGTGCGGTGCCCAGGACTTATCCTGATAGGCGTGCTTCACAAATTTTGTGGTGTTCTTCCTGTCCGCTGACAGCGTGTATTGTCCGCAGATGTAGCAAAAACGTTAGGATTATTCCTGCATTAAAATCGCGCTGAAGCCATCTTAATAAACTGAAAAGCAATAGCATGATGCAACTGAGTGCAAACCAGTGAGAATTTAGAATTATTTTGATTGTATTTAAGCCAATCCAGTGCTGATGCATTGAATAATCAAATTGATAATCAGATTGATGATTTATAAATAATATAATTATCTCTGTTTTTATAATTGTGATTATTTTGCTGCTAATTTTTATGCAGCTAATTTAGAGAAATGATTAACACAAAACCTCTGATAGAATACGTATAGCTCGTCAGGTAGGTCTATGGCTATCTCAAAGTTGACCTGACAGAGCAAAATCAATGTGATATTCGGACTCAGAACACCAAAATTAGTCTAAATCATGTAGATCCCTGACGATTTTGGCTTCTTGCCAGTAATAGTGTACTAATGAAGCTTCATGAACAAATACATATTTACAAAAACTATAGCTTTCTAACATTAAGTTGTACAAAATTTGTCATATTTTTATAACAAGCTATATGTTACCCATCCATTTTTTTTTTTTGTAAGAACAGAATGTTACTTATCATCATGTAAAATGACCTATCTTTTCCTACTTCCTTTTATAATCTCTTTCTTGCAGTTATTATTGCGCCTTATTCCTTTAAAGAAGTAATTATTTTAAGAAATGAGTTAATCCCAAAAAAATATTATACTTGCCCACCAAGCATGGGTTTAGTACTGGAATATAAAGCCTGATGTATTAGGAGCTGCTGATGGATTACTCTAAAAATGAACAATAAGAAGATAGATTGCAGCCATTAAAAAAATGCTCTATTGTCCCCGTTTTGTCGTCTGTCTGTCCGTATCACCCTAGATCTCAACATCCATGAAGTCCTATGATCCGCAGTCATATCATTTTTGTATTGTGGCTCTGTGTGTTGCATCAAAGTCTATTTCGCGATCTGATCTCGAGGCCGAATAAAAAGGGCTTATTAGTTATCGTTTTTTACTATATAAGCTATATTAACAAAGGGCGTAACTCAATATTTTTTGTAACAGTTATTCAACGCGGCTTACTTCATACTATAAAAACCATAATAATAACACTTGAAAATGCGCTAACCCGTCCTGTGTCAAGACTGGTAAGGCACCAAGCCAATGCAACAATACAGCTGTTAAGACTATGAGGTATCTGATTAGTAAGGGAGCGACCGATAATCGGATCGGTATCGGTTTTCGGACCGATATTGGCACTATCGGTTAATATCGGATCGGCCGATTGTTGTAGGGAGCGACCGATAGTCGAACCGATGTGGCACTATGGTTATATTCGGACCGGCCATTTTTCAGCAACAGAGTTACCAGAAAAAAAAAAATCAGTAAATAACCCAATTCTATAACCAGATCAGACAAGTTTTAAAAAAAAGAGGAAAAAAAAACCACGTAAAATTACATCAGCGATACTACTTGAAACAATAAGTTATCATTTCTTAATTCTAATGTATGACCTTGAATGATTAATTAGTGAACGTCTGTGTGTATTTTTTTTGGATAGGAAGTTGGGAGGGGGGATGGGGGTAAACAAGACACGTGTGGGCGAAGTGTTACAAAATATGACAGGAAGAGAAGTTAATTATAGGTTGACATACGTCATACCAAGGAGGTTGAATTTTTTTTACTGGAGGCGGCATGACGTCACTAGGCTAAACCAAGAGGTTGAATACATAGCGACGGCGTCTATCAGATGCTTTGATGCTTGTGCAAAGCATTTGATCAAACAATGAAAAATGGCTAGCACAAAAGCAAGTAAACTAGACTAAAAACAATCCTATCGTATTGCCTTTCGAAGCGTTTCGAAAACGTCGGTAAATCATTTTTCATTGTTTGATCAAATGCTGCAATATGTTTAATAATGTATATAAACTATTATGTATTATGTAAAAATACAATTTTTACCCTGGCTTAATTTCGATATAAGCTTTATGGGCCTCTATCAGCTGATCGTATAAATAGCTTTACATAGACTACAGCGCTGTAATTGACACATTAGAATAACTAGTCCACTAGAAATTAACTAGGGCCTTAGCAGACTTTAGAAAAAGTGATGACAAAATACAATGCTCATTGAAGTCGTTTCTAAGAATGAGAAACTGGTATCATAATGAAAGCTGGTGGAATGTTTGAGTCGAACATGGCGGCGATAGGCTGCGCCACTGGATTCAACCGTTTGGTACCATCTGATAACAGACGCCATCTCCATATTATCAACTTATCTTGCGTCATACAGCACGAAAAAACATGTGTTTGGCATTGTTGTTGTTGATTAAAAGAAATTATCGGTATCGGTAAAAATGTTGGGGGAAAATATCGGTATCGGTATCGGTAAAAGGCATCTCGATCGTTAACTCCCTACTGATTAGGTTATTGGTATGTGTTTTGAAACAACATCCTTCAACACTGGTGTTACTAAGGGGACAAGTTAATTGTTGCTGTTATGTTTTGCCTGCCGACATCATGGCTTGAACTGATCATTGGAGTTGTTTTCTCTATGGCTCCACAAACAGTCTTAACACTCCACTGTTCACACGTTTCTAAACGATTTCATGCTAAGGTTGATAAGCAGCTGTATAGTCCACTAGAGGATTCGAGACTAGATGATCAGTTTATGGTGGAACACAAACACAGTGTTATGTCATTCTTGCAAGACAGTCTGTCAAGTTCCTCCAAGTTACATACCATGTACAAGTTTTACGGGGATGATCAAAACCTGATTGTTGGTATTTGGCGTCAGTGTAAGCAACCAACCGTACCGCTTTCATGCGCTATGCAATTACCATATGGTTCGCTGGATGGCAAAGTGATATACTGCTTCAAGATCCAGATGCTGCTATCGCACCTTAATACATATTGACTATAAAACAATGGTTTGAAACTGGTATGAGGTCTACCGTTATAATTTCCGGAAGGCCGCAGTTCAGCGAAACACCTTTATGATATATAATCGCCATATGCTTGCTTTACTTCAATGTTCCGCTCATAGACACGTTAATACAACACTACGCTGATAGATACATATGTTAATCAAATTTTTCGCTCACATTGTAATAAAATGATAGTTAAAGTGATGTGCCAAGATCATCGATAAGAAATCGCCAAAATCCCATAATCAGATCATTGTCGTAATATATAAATTCAAATATTTTCAAAAATGAATAATTATATGCTGACGATGAGTCCTTTGAATCAAATAATTTTCCTGTTGATGAGTTTATTACAGGGTGTCGTTGGTTAACACAAATGTAATAAACAAACACACTGAAAATTTGAAATAAAATTGTTCTCGCCAAATTTTCATTACTGTTATCAATTGATAACTGTTGAGGGAATAAATATTGTTCCACATTCTGGCAAAGAGGATGCAAAATGCTGACGTTAGGTTATAGGCAAAATACAAATGAAACATTCAAATGTGGGGAAAAATCATTGTATTTTTAAAATGCGACCAATTTTTTTTTTATCTTCAGCAATCTTATTCCATTATATTACGCTTTTTCATCAAATGATAGTTATAAACTTCAACAAAACTGAAACGCCTTTTTTACTTTAACGAGGTGGACTAGGGATGAGCAAATGCGTTGCTTTAACAATGTAAATGTAATCAACAAACCTATGTGGATTCGACTCAAAAAGTCGGGTACAGCCAACCACCCAGCAGTAAAATATCCCTATATAAAAGGTAGCACCCCTACGTTTGAGCCTTCAGGTTTACACAAACCCCAGCACGCTTAACTGAGTTTCAAACCCAAATGATCTGAGCGCTTTATGAGTAGCTGTGAAGGTGAGAGGGGGAAAACAACGACAGCCTCCAGGGCTCGCTGTTCAGCCTAAAACAGGCACAAGTAGGAGAGTTCAACCAAAAAGTTAGTTTTTCGTAGCTCCCTTAGTGCTCGTGCCCATTCCGTATCTCAAATGATAGAATAGAAGTCGCAAGCAGCCTCGTGATGTGGTCATGAAACGCGAAATTGAGTCATATTAATGAATTTATACATATAAATCTTCTTAAATAAATGGTTAATTGTTTTCCCACTAATTTGAAGACATTCATCTTTCATAAATTATAGAATTTTTGGTTCTAAAAAAGGCCAAGATAATTTTGCTTAAGTGAAACACTTGAACTTTATAAATCAGATTTGATTTTGTTGGGGATAGTCTCAAAGAAAAAGCCAGCGGAGGCGGTCTTGTTTGTTGAAACAGCGGTTTGTCTTGTTTTTGACTTTCTTGCTCATCCCTAATGGTTCAGCTGGATGTAAAAATAGAGTGTTGACAAAAGTGATTTGACAAGAAAAATACTGGGTGAAGAATGGGCCTGAGTGTGAGACCCAACCCAAAAAAAAACCAAAAAATAAAAAATTTATAAACTCATACTTATATCTGTTACCAAATAGCTTTCATGGATGTTTATGTGAAGGTTGGCTCTTTTGGCAGGGAGGATCATTCCAACGGTTAAGTTCAATGGTTGTGTACATTAAGATCCCCTTTTGCACGCAGTCATGAATGTGATGTGTGATTTTGTTTTACTCATTCTACAGCCTTCTAAAGTCAGATTTTTATCCAGGTGTCATCAGGACTGGACTCAGTCTGATTTGAAAGATTGTTCTGAATGGGGCCTCAGTTTTGGGTAAAGCCCAGGTCTATACTTTAAAATAATAGGAATAGGTGTTAAACGGGGGGGACTCAGCAACAGGTGCTCAAAGACAAGACGATTTTTAATAGCATAAGGTTTGCTATTCCGTCGATATTTGTCGTATCCGTGTCTCCACTTGCTTGTCGACTTCTGTGAAGGCATCAATTATTTTTGAATAAAGAGTATAATATGTGGCTCAACCCTTAAACCGAATGGGTAATAGTAGTGTCTTGAGCGTTTTCGAACAAGCTTTAAAATCAAATAAGGATGTTTCACGCCGTGATTTGTTCATGTTTCTTTCGGTGATGGAAAGGGATAATTCCACAAATCAATGACAGATGATGCCCCTGATAGATGAAAGATGACGCCTGATTTTGAATGCTTTTTCCATAGCTTTGTAATTGTGAAAAAAACGATCCCTTGCATATAATTAATAAAGGTGGAAAATTGACTTCAAAGGATTGATTTTGTTTTACAAATGGGTTGTGTTGTAGCACTTAGTAGTTGCTTTTTTGCATGTCTGCTGAAAGCAATTTCACCTTCTCCCAAATACAACATTGTGGCAGAGTTATCACTCTTAATGGAAGTTCGGTATATGACGCTGGCCTTCTGCAGCAAAAATTATGTAAATAGTCCAGTCAGCAACTGATTTGTCAATTAATTTGATTATAATTAGGATTAAGTTATTTATAGCGGCAGATGCCCTTTCCCATAAGGTTGCAGCAGTAATGGGTATCTTTAATATTGTTTATGATAAAGAATTCATTTATATTTTTAAGAACTGGAACAAAAGATCATGCGAATTTTTGTCTGCTAACCAACAGTTTTCATGTAAATTCTATAAAGTTTACAATATACCTTAAGGTATAAAATGTCGTATCGTTATATGCCTGAATCCTGATAGGTTTTTAAACTCAGCACAGTTTTCATTTATTTTTTTCATATAACACATGCAATCTAATTGTACCTCAGCTTAGCTTCAGAAAAATTTTTCATATGTTCAAAAATCATAAATGAATGATAAAAAAGGACCAATATGGTCAACAACGACAGTGTCGTAATTAATCGCATGCTTGTTTCTCCATAGCCTTTTACCCGTGTGGCTTCTGTAGTCAGTGGTACCCAGTGTCGCACCCATTGCCCTTAAGTATTCTGTCTACAGTGTCGCACCCACAGTTTTGAGCAAACGCCAGTGTCGCAACTACAGTTTTGAGGTCGCCCATAGAAATAAATTCGACGGTATCAGACCGATGTTGAGAAGTCGCTGCAATCAAATGTCAATCAGCGTTTGAAATGCCAGTGTCGTTGCAGGTCGTAACAGAATGAGTCAGCAGGTCGCACCGGAGTTGATAACGCGTAGTACAAACATATAAATAAATCAGTTGTTGAATATAGTCACTGCAAAAATGCACTGTTGGGCTTAAGTCATAGAAAATAATCACGCCATCGCGGTGCTTTAGCTTCTGATATAATGCACGACAGTTTTGAGCTCACAGTGTGGCAACGGTGAACAGATCGCACAGTGTCGCGCCAGCAGTCGCCGAATCACAGTTTTGAGTCTTGCAGCAACAAAATGCAACGAACAGTAGTTGAGTCTTGCGTCTGCACCGCAAATGCACCGAGCTGCCAGCAATAACGGTATGCGAGAACGGCGTTAAATATGTTTATAAATAATCAACGAAATGCGCAAGAAAATCGAATCAGCATGATCTTCTTCATTAAAGACTCACTTCACCTTCTTCATAATCCATTTAAATAGATGATCGCGTTGACAAAATGCTGATAAGCAGAGAACGTTCAAACAATCGCTGATCAATAATATCGTCGAGGACGATGGCGCGCTGGGAGAGATTGTATCAGTAGCAGAGAATACTTTCAAAAAGATTGCATATATTTTGCACCACATGAAAGCGCCAAAGAGGGTTAGAATCGATCTGAAACACTTTGTATATCGATCTTCTTTGAATGCGCGCTGAAAGTGATGTGAGTCGACGCGAGACGCGTCGAGTTCATCAAAGTCCAGAGTATCAGCATCGAGTTTTTCAGTTGGCGCGTCGTCACCGCGAAATCAATCAAGCTTCCGCTGAGACGAACGTCGATGCTAATAAAGAGAAAATGTGTTCAAGACGCCACTTTTTCAGTAACGATAGTGGCAGAGATGAACGCTCGTTAAAAAAGAACCATGATCTGTATGTTGTCTTTCAGCAATGCATCTGACCACTAGTCACCTCCAAACTGATGTTTGTTGTTGTAGGGACACTGGCACCTGCGATATTTATCGCATGAGGCCGCTTCCATTGGTTAGCTCCTCTCTCCCTCCAGATCACTCACCCTCGTTCTAACTTGGGTACACCTAAAAAACATTTGTAAAAACACTAAGCTTATAGAGAATGAAAAGCGATGAGCAACATATATAACAGGATAACAGATTTCCATTTCAAGAGAGGATAATCACAAAAAAGAAAAACACGAAAACTGATCGTTGAGAGATAACCTCCTCTTGGTTTTTTTTTTTTTTTTTATATTTACACCTGATCAGCATAGTCTAGATACAGTAGTGTTGCTGGTCTTGCAGATCCTATGAAATAAATATATATATATATATATATATATATAGATATATATATATGTATATAAGTAGATAAATGGACTTCCTTACATTTCAAACCTACAATGAGTAACCAAATAAGGTTAAGCACCATCAAATAACACACAGTCTCCCGTCACATAGAACTCTCACACTCTCCCATCACATGAAAACACTCAAACACTCTCCCGTCAGCCATAGTACTCTCACATTTTCTCCCATCACTACAGCACAATCAGGTGAACTTTCCCCATCACATTTCACAGTCAGATACCCTTCCATTTATATAGCCACTCAGGCATTTATCCCATCTACATGTAGCCCACTACGGCTCTTAAAGCGGTAAACACCTAAAGTGCTACTGTCCATGGCGTGGCACCATGTGTGCGCTACTGTTCTGTATTTTGGCCTCCTGGCTATTGCTCTGCATGAGGCATCCTGTGCTACTGCTCTGCATAGAGCAGCACCTGCAGCGCTCTGCTCTGCACAGGCACCCTGGTTTTACTTGCTCTGAGTGGAAGCATCCATGATCCATACAAAACACCACATCTAGGAATCGAGTTCTTCTGTGGGCTATTTTTAAATCACAGTAGTGGCTGCGGATATAGCCAACGCGCACGGCACTATAGATGGACTATTTTTTGTGCGTGATGTTATGGATTGCCTGATCCTGAAAGTTTGCAAGGTCCAGCCACAGAAGATTGCTCATCCCTAACCTTCATCCTTGAACCCTGACCCTTACTTCCCAGCCTCTATTCCTTTTTGTCCCTAACACTCAACTCATCTTTGAAAAAAACAAAGTTAAAAAAATATGGAGTACGTTTGCTTATATCCTGATTGAAAATAATGGAGCAAAGAAACCTGGCTGTATCCGCAGTTTCAAATGTATTAAAATATATATTTTTTTCTTCATTTTGGTGTCCACCCTAAAATACTGTCAAAGCTTTCCGCACTTTCCCGCTAGTGTGACGCTACGGATCAAAACAGTACCTAGCACTTATATCTTTATATCTTGACTTCACTTCCAAAGCTTGATTTTCATAACATTTACAAGTTTCATTAAACCCATCAGACTACAAAGCAAAACCAAACACATTAACTTTCAATTGCTATTTAAATTATTGGAAAGTATTTTTTACAATTTATTCATTTAATATTATGTGATAGTTTGAATTAATAATATTTTAGCTATGAATTTTGTAATTCTACTCATACAACTGCTGTAAAATAATGGTATTGATGTTAATCTAATTGTGAATCCTTGACTTATTCTTTTAATAATTAGCATTAGTGTTTTTAAATTCCCAAATAGACACTTTACAGAATTCCACCATTACAGGTGATTTTCAGTTATATCATCTTTGTAATTCACGTAGATGTATTTCATTTTAGCTATTCACACTTCAGTATGGTGGTGAATTTTTGCTCAATATTTTTTTTAATTTAAATACAATGTTTCAATAGGTATAAATATATGCTTGCAAAAAAAATAAAAACAATATTGAGTGAACTGTGAACGAAGGCCCCAGAATCAGTAAATAAGTCCCACTATATAAAACATTAAATGGGAGTGAGAAAGCAACCTTCAAATAAATGATTATCATCATATTGGTATAAATTTATAAAACAAAAACGGGGTTCTATGAGGTTATGTGAGTGACCCAGCCATCCATTTGAGTTCTATTAAATCCTTCAAAACATTAAATTGTTGGCCAGAGTTGCAGATAATAGACTGTCGACCAGCCTCTGTTACAATTCTATCTGAAGAAAACAAATCAATTTTTCCAGGAAAGAGGGAAAGTCGCCTCACCCAAGTCCAGCACCCGGCTTTAAATGGAAGCACCTGACCTGTGTGGGTGGTTTAAAGGGGCGTGCTAAAGCAACTGCTACAATCTTTTCTGCATATGCCGAGGTTAAAGAAACAGATGTGTTCATACACTACATCTGCCCTTATGGCCCATTAGGGCTAAGGGAACTTTACTATCCTCCTAAACGGGGAAATTTGTAAGGTTTTGTTGTGCCATTCATTCGTCACCACAACCGGGAGTGTAATGGCCACGGAGGCAGCACGGGGATCGAGCCCAAGCCCCTAAACTCGAGCGCTTTACCGCATCGACCACTTGCCTCCATCTTCCTTTTTGAATAATATCCCTAAATAATGTATAAAGCAAGAAATGATACCATCATCAAAAAAAGCTATTTTAACATGATACATGCAACATAATAAATGAAAAATAAACAACAATACATTTGAATCAGTTTATTATTCCTTGCAAATATGTTACATACCTAAACATTATCTGGACTTTAGGTTACATGTCAAAGCAAATATGTGAATCTTCCAAATATTTCTTGAACTTGGCCTTTTTTTTATTACCGTATTTCTCAATGTAGGCTGATAAGCCACTTTACTTTTTTCCAAAAATTTTCAATCCCAAAAATAAGGAGGCTAACATAAACAAATATAGGTACAATTTTATACTATGAAAACCCAAATCCAAGGTTATCTAATAAAATATATTTTTCAAAATTTATTCACTGAAAGTTTCGGGGAAAATGTGTCCGAAGTCTTTAGGGCCCTTACCAGTTAAACATCATATAAACATTTTTAACCTACACAATCAATGCCAAACCCGACATTCTAAATGACACCACTTAGTCCAGATATTACGATTATTTTATTCTTCCTTACTAATGACTTAATTTAAATTTTCATTTCCTCAGTCTAATTATTCAATTTAAGACTTTTCAGGTTTATATTGGTATATTATGATTATTAAAAAATAGCGAACACTTATATATTTGAAAATTCATGCAAATTTACAGTATTCTGAAAGCATGTTCTAAACGAATGCTGCGAAAATAATGTTTACTGCAATAAACTTTAAATGACATTTACTCTGGAATCTCACACTACAAAATGCGTGCATTAGAGTAGAGATGGAAACACCAAAGAGGGGAGCAACTCCTTAGGTTCCCATGTAAACACTCTAAAGGAATCAAACATCTACAATCCTTCAAAGATATTTCTTTTTTGGTTCCCCGTCAATCAGTGGCACAATAGGCGTTCAATTCAAATATCTATTGATCCAGTCTTCATTAATTGCTGAACTTTCAATTCGCTAAAAGGACGAAATTCCTTGACTTATGTCTGATCACAAAGCTTCTTAATTTTTATTTCGCACATGTCCGAGTCGATTTCGTGTCGTTAGCCACCGGGTGTCTTGAAAAGCACACATGATCATAGGCATCGGCTGTTGGGGAAAAATGAGTGTATTTTGTTTTAGTTAGCCATGTAGCGCAATAATATAGTGATTTTCCTAAAGAAACCCTTTTTGCTCGTCCTCAGAATAATGATTTAGCTTTTTATCATCACTGTAAGAAATCTTTTAAAGTTCTTTAAAATCAATTTGAATAAACTTGGATTGTTTACCTTTTAATTGTTGAAGTTCTACTTGATCTTTTCAGACTTTTAAAACCTTCCTAATGTTTGATATTCAAAACTGCATAATTAGTCTGAATGTATCGTCTAGAGTCAACTCAAACTACTAGATTTTGCGTTTTTTGATAATATCGTCTTTTAGCGTTAATATGAGTAGATTATTCATTATCTGTTAAAAGGGCTATGTTGGTATGACTAATTTTCTGAGCCAGTTGTTCGTTTTTTATTTTATTGTTTATGGTCTCAAATCTTTCAGTCAAATTGGTTAAATCTACCAGTAAACTTGTATTGAGTTACGAAGATCGATATATATGAAATAATAATTAGTTTATCTTCAACTCATTGATGCCTCACTTTGTTATGTTAAAACGTTTTTATTCGAACTCTGTTAAAAAGTTGTACTGTTTCGTTGTTAAATTTGTAACTTTTCCCTTTCAGAAATTTCATCTCTGCTCTACTTCTTGATTTATTGTTCAGTTCAGCGGTCAAACTTCAAAATTTTTCTCTTTCAAATTGTTTAACTCATGAGTGAAATCTTAGTCTATCTTGTTAAGTTGATTTTTTCATTTTTTAAATTAATGTGCGCAAACCTTCTTGCTGTTTAACTAGTCCAACATTTTGCCCAACTTTCTTTCAAATTCGGCATTTCAAAAGAAGTTCGATACCAGACAATGTTTTTACATTCATATTTTATTTGATTTGATGTTTTCAAGATCATTTATTTCTGACTTGATCTTTTGATTGTCCCACAAACCATTGAATCTCAAGTTTGCTATTTATCATCTAAAGGAATCTGAATCACGTCAAAATGATGCTGGAAATAATGGCCCACTTTACACAGCCGAGGTTCTTATCTCGGTATCGATGCCGTTTACGGACGTCAAATCCTTAAAGATCTTAATTCGTTCAAGTTACTCGCCAGAAATTTTGACATAGCTTGGCTCCATCGATCTACAATATTTAACATCTTGATTCAAACTGTTGAAAAAGAAATTTTCTTGCAGTTTCGCTTTCAACGCGGGGGCAATTAGAAGATTCTCAAATTTATGGTTGTTTTTGTGAATGTGATATTTCAAATGAAATCCACATTGATAAAAGTTCAATCAGAGAGTTTAGTTCTTGGGCACAATGTAATATTAAATGGAGATTAAGTTCGTGGGTCCCATTGGTAAGTTCATCTGGTTTCCATGTGTTCGATAGTTATATTAAAAAAAGACAAATAAAGTATAAATATTTTGAAAAAGTTGAGAATAAAAAGTAACTTTTGAAGCATTTTCACATTGTTTCATTTCTACGATTTCGCATGTAGCTTAAAACAACCAGTTGTTTGTTTTATTCAAGAGATATTATTATCGTATCCATTGAAATGTTTCAATTCTGGTTGAATCTATTTTTTCAATAGGGATCTGGACGCACCAAAACTTTTCTTAAGTTATTTGTTGAAATGATCGGTAAGTAAGGTTATTTTTGGGTTTTAAAAAGATCCGATTTTTCATAATTGAATTTAAAATTAAAGGTTGTTGTATTTGAATTGCATTCTTCTGATTTAACATTCCAGAGCCCAAATCGCTTTTATATATATTATGAAAGTAAGTAATGTACTTTACAAAAAAAAGTAATATGACAAAAAAAGATAAAATTAGAAGATCAATCTATAATATATTATATCTTAACTGAATGAACGGGTGGCAGAAAGAAATATTTCTTAGCTAGATCGCAGAAATATTTAGATTAATATTCATCTAGAAAAAATAATCCAACCATTCAATATGTATCAATTACTTCAATTCACCAGCGTTTATTTGTCAATAAAATCCATTAAACATTCGAAATATCTAAGTTTAGGAAAATATATTTTCAATTGGGGTATGATTTTGATAATGGTTCTAGTTTTAATAATTTTTCTTTAGCATTAATTATTTCATATTTTTTCTAAAGACTCAAAAGCACAAATTTTTATTTGGAGTGTAGGGGTTGGAAAAACGCAAGAAGTTAAATCTGTTTAGAAAAAAAACAACTTAATAATTTCGTTGATTTCAACCCCAAAAATATCTAGCACTTAAAATATCAATTCGATTTAAATAAAATCCCAAAATTCTAAGGTTAGATAAGATATCCAATTCAGTACTACAAGACGGAGTGACTCACCAATACGTTCATAAATTTACATACTTTAGATATATTAATATCGTTCTGCATTTAATAAATCGTTAATATTATCTAAAATTATTTTATCTAGACCATATTTCACATTGACCTAATAATAGTTTTAAACTTTTATTATATTATATTAAATTAATTTGTTCGTTGTTCTTGTATAACTATTTGAGTGGCATTGTTGCAAACCATGAAAATCAAATCTGTTTAATAATTCAGCCTAATCTGCCTTACTTTCAAAAACCTGATTATCGTTAATAATTCCCTTGAACCATGAATGGGCATTTTTCATCTGAAACCGTCTCTTCTGCGTATAAGTTGACATGTTCATCAGGGCTAGAAGAATCAGAAATATTTTTGATCAAATCAGATTCTTCATTATCGACTTTTGTTGTGTTCAGCTTAAGGAGTTGAACTTCAAGTTTAACTTGCTGCCTCTTTTCATGCATTGATCCGAGCCCTTCGCATGTGTATTCAGTGGCGTCTCTCTCAGTGGGGTCCGGCACTTTTAAACTGACATAGGTGTCTCCGTGCTTTACAATCCATTTTAAATTATCCGTGTGCTCAATCAGAGCAGAACCGTTGGGAAAGTTCTTCGTCGTCATAGTAACCAGCTGGTCGAATGTTCCAGAGGCTGGGTTAAGACGAGACAGGACTAGCTGAGTAATGTTACTTGCTCCTGACTTCGGGTCATCTTCGACACCACAGCTAAGCACCACGCTCCGTGTAACACCGACGTTGATGGCTTTTGGTTGGGCAATGAAAATCAGACCTGTAAAAAATATAAAAGATCGAATGTATCACTTAATGCCCGTTTAAAAGAATGAAACAACTCAGTGTTACATTTATTGTGTAAATAAACAGTATGATTCAGTGTCGCATTTATTGTGTAAATAAACAGTTTGTCTCAGTGTCACATTTATTGTGTAAATAAACAGTATGACTCAGTGTTACATTTATTGTGTAAATAAACAGTATGACTCAGTGTCACTTGTATTGTGTAAATAAACAGTATGACTCACTGTCACATTTATTGTGTAAATAAACAGTATGACTCAGTGTCACATTTATTGTGTAAATAAACAGTATGACTCAGTGTTACATTTATTGTGTAAAAAATCAGTATGACTCATAGTAACATATCATTGTGAATAAACAGTATGACTCAGTGGTTACAATTATTGTGTAAATAAACAGTATGACTCAGAGTTACATTTATTGTATAAATATACAGAATGACTCAGAGTTACATTTATTGTATAAATATAATAGAATGACAGTATTGCATTTATTGCCATAAACATCGTTGGTGAATGATTCAGTGTTACATTTATTGTGTAAAAAAACAGTATGACTCAGTGTTACATTTATTGTATAAATAAACAGTATGACTCAGTGTTACATTTATTGTATAAATATACAGAATGACTCAGTGTTACATTTATTGTGTAAATAAACAGTATGACTCAGTGTTACATTTATTGTATAAATATACAGAATGACTCAGAGTTACATTTATTGTGTAAATAAACAGTATGACTCAGAGTTACATTTATTGTGTAAAAAAGTCCAATGATTAGTTTTAAAAAAAATTGTTTGCATTTTTTTTGCCCATTTTTACCTAATAGTTAAGTTGGCATACTTTTTTTCAATAGATAAGTCTTAGACAATTGTGATACACATTTTACTTTTTCCCTTCCTGCTACCACATAGTACATAGCAGTGATAAAGACATATACAACAGGATAAAGTAAACAAACATTTTTTTAAATTTCTCTTCGTCAGAAGATGTTAATGCAGATCCAGCGGTTTTGATCAAAGCTTCTCAAATTGTTAACAAAACGAGGCTTAAATGTGTAGGCAGATGAATACCTTGTTTAGAAAACATTTTAAGATTGCTGTGATGTCTTCGTGGCCGTCGTCTCCGTGGGTTCAGGCAGTGCCGAAGCTAGGGATTTGGTCCGGGGGGCTTGGCCTCTTTTGGGGGCCCCTCCGTTTGGACATTCGAATCATGACATGAGATAATGTACTTAACATTTAATGTAAAAAATGTGTGACCCCCCCCTCAAGTTGGGGCCTGGGGGGCGTTCGAATTAGGCCCCACCTCCCTCCCTAGTTATGCCTCTGAGTTCAGGGGTCCCTTTTTAATATCAGAGCCCCTGCTTAAGTGTGAATTTTTTTAATTTGCTAGTCACGTAATCGCAACACATTTTGATTTACAAATGTACACCGCATTAAAGTGTTTTATTTTAACCGATTTCAGAATCGAACATCAAATAATGCGCTTACAACAAAGAGTATATCAGTTTACATGATTATTTTATTATAAAGTGTCTTATTATAAAAGTTTATAGGTTTTTTGTTTTTTTTTAAATTAGGTGCAATTCACAATAAATTTATCATTTGGTTTTGATTGTGAACCTTTCAAGGTTCTTGAAGCCTCAATTTCTACATTATCGCAAATAAAGACCGACCGGTAGTCATCCAATATCTTAAATTAATGCACAATAAACCATAGATAGTGACTAGATGCACCATAACGCCATTCAATAGAGACCGAAAGCTAGTGTTATAATTTGCGGGACCTAACTTTGAAAAGAGAAGAGTGCTATTCTGTACAGTTCTTTATTTTTTTTTTACCGAAAAAGATTTCCTTCCTTTTGATTAAAAAGAAAATCCCCATTCATGCTAGAGGTTGGCGCTTTTAAAATCTACTGATGTGTCCGAGGGATTTTATTCAACGTTAATTGAAAAAAAAATATTTTTTTTTGGAACATTTTTCAAGGCAAACAATGCAAAATGTCTTCTGCTATTAGTTTCGGTTACTAAAGATTTCTATGTGTGCTACGTCATCATAGTTGCAAAGAATTTTTTAAAATATATAGGTTATACTCATTATATTCGAGCACCGACCATATACCACGTTTACATAGCCCGTAAGCGATCTAGTCTTATATATCTATGCATAAAACTATCTTAACTTTTACACCGAGATCCAAGTCTCATAATGCTTTAAAAAAAAAGCTCATTGTTTTTACATAGTTTGAGAAACGTCGTGTTTGCGTAATTCTATTGTCTAGTTGGAGATATGGATACTGCAGGATGTATTGTTAGTCTCTGTAACCTCCAAATGACGTTAAGGCTGCTTGGAATTTACGTTTACTCTTTTGAGCAAATTGACCGGGATGTTGACACAGGGTCAGGGGAGGTTACTGCCACTCCTACCACGGGATGTAGACACAGGGTCAGGGGAGGTTACTGCCACACCTCCCACGGGATGGGTGTTGACACAGGGTCAGGGGAGGTTACTGCCACTCCTACCACGGGATGTAGACACAGGGTCAGGGGAGGTTACTGCCACACCTCCCACGGGATGGGTGTTGACACAGGGTCAGGGGAGGTTACTGCCACTCCTACCACGAGATGTATGTTGACACCATGTCAGGGGAGGTTACTGCCACTCCTACCACGGGAGGGATGTAGACACAGGGTCATGGGAGGTTACTGCCACTCCTATCACGGGATGTATGTAGACACAAAGTCAGGGGAGGTTACTACCACTCCTACCACGGGATGGATGTAGACACAGGGTCAGAGGAGGTTACTGCCACTCCTACCACGAAATGGATGAAGACACAGGGTCAGGGGAGGTTACTGCCACTCCTACCACGGGATGGATGTTGACACAAAGTCAGGGGAGGTTACTACTACTCCTACCACGGGATGGATGTAGACACAGGGTCAGGGGAGGTTACTACTACTCCTACCACGGGATGGATGTAGACACAGGGTAAGAGAAGGTTTCTGCCACCCCTACCACGAGATTATACAACAAAATATTTTTTTTACTTCATCCATAAAAAAAAAATAGCTTTAAGCTGATAACTGATTTCCTAGTAAAGTTCACATTTTAGAAACGCAGTGGCTACGGGTACGGCTAACGTACTCCGTATTATTTTTTTCCCGGGCTACGGATATAGATGTGTGCATGTGCGGCAGACGGTCTCCGTATTTTTTTTTTCGAGGTCCGTCTATAGATATTGCACCTAACCCTAACCCTAACGCTAATCCTAATCCTAACCCCAACCCGAACCCGAACCCAAACCCTAGCCCCGAAAACAAAAAAAAATATGCAATAAAATTCAGTCCTTCTGCCGCACATGCGCACATCTACAGCCGTACGGAGTAATACGGAGTACGTTAGCCGTAGCCGCAGCCAATGCATTTCAGAAAATACATTGCTTATTACATTTAAGCCTTTCTTGGATTAAACCTGAACAGAAGTTGTTTTTTTTTTTTTGAGATGATAAAAACTAGTCATGATAGGTTGTAGGCATAAGTGTCTTGCCTATATTGAATAAGTTGTAGACACATGTGTCTTGCCTATATTGAATAAGTTGTAGACACATGTGTCTGACTATATTGAATAAGTTTTAGACACATGTGTCAGTCTAGATTGAATAAGTTGTAGATACATGTGTCAGTCTAGATTGAATAAGTTGTAGATACATGTGTCAGTCTATATTAAATACGTTGTAGATACATGTGTCAGTCTATATTAAATACGTTGTAGATACATGTGTCAGTCTATATTAAATACGTTGTAGATACATGTGTCAGTCTATATTAAATACGTTGTAGATACATGTGTCAGTCTATATTAAATACGTTGTAGATACATGTGTCAGTCTATATTAAATACGTTGTAGATACATGTGTCAGTCTATATTAAATACGTTGTAGATACATGTGTCAGTCTATATTAAATACGTTGTAGATACATGTGTCAGTCTATATTAAATACGTTGTAGATACATGTGTCAGTCTATATTAAATACGTTGTAGATACATGTGTCAGTTCATATTAAATACGTTGTAGATACATGTGTCAGTCTATATTAAATACGTTGTAGATACATGTGTCAGTCTATATTAAATACGTTGTAGATACATGTGTCAGTCTATATTAAATACGTTGTAGATACATGTGTCAGTCCATATTAAATACGTTGTAGATACATGTGTCAGTCCATATTAAATACGTTGTAGATACATGTGTCAGTCCATATTAAATACGTTGTAGATACATGTGTCAGTCCATATTAAATACGTTGTAGATACATGTGTCAGTCCATATTAAATACGTTGTAGATACATGTGTCAGTCCATATTAAATACGTTGTAGATACATGTGTCAGTCCATATTAAATACGTTGTAGATACATGTGTCAGTCCATATTAAATACGTTGTAGATACATGTGTCAGTCCATATTAAATACGTTGTAGATACATGTGTCAGTCCATATTAAATACGTTGTAGATACATGTGTCAGTCCATATTAAATACGTTGTAGATACATGTGTCAGTCCATATTAAATACGTTGTAGATACATGTGTCAGTCCATATTAAATACGTTGTAGATACATGTTGCCAGATCCATATTAAATACGTTGTAGATACATGTGTCAGTCCATATTAAATACGTTGTAGATACATGTGTCAGCCCATATTAATACGTTGTAGATATATGTGTCAGTCCATATTAAATACGTTGTAGGTACATGTGTCAGTCCATATTAAATACGTTGTAGATACATGTGTCAGTCCATATTAAATACGTTGTAGATACATGTGCCAGTCCATATTAAATACGTTGGGAGATACATGTGTCAGTCTGCATATTAAATACGTTGTAGATACAAGTAATCCGTTCATATTAAATACGTTGTAGATACATGTATCAGTCTATATTAAATACGTTGTAGATACATGTGTCAGTCCATATTAAATACGTTGTAGATACATGTGTCAGTCTATATTAAATACGTTGTAGATACATGTGTCAGTCTATATTAAATACGTTGTAGATACATGTGTCAGTCTATATTAAATACGTTGTAGATACATGTGTCAGTCCATATTAAATACGTTGTAGATACATGTGTCAGTCCATATTAAATACGTTGTAGATACATGTGTCAGTCCATATTAAATACGTTGTAGATACATGTGTCAGTCTATATTAAATACGTTGTAGATACATGTGTCAGTCTATATTAAATACGTTGTAGATACATGTGTCAGTTCATATTAAATACGTTGTAGATACATGTGTCAGTTCATATTAAATACGTTGTAGATACATGTGTCAGTTCATATTAAATACGTTGTAGATACATGTGTCAGTCTATATTAAATACGTTGTAGATACATGTGTCAGTCCATATTAAATACGTTGTAGATACATGTGTCAGTCCATATTAAATACGTTGTAGATACATGTGTCAGTCTATATTAAATACGTTGTAGATACATGTGTCAGTCTATATTAAATACGTTGTAGATACATGTGTCAGTCTATATTAAATACGTTGTAAATACTATGTATCAGTCTATATTAAATAGTTGTAGATACATGTGTCAATCCATATTAAATACGTTGCTAGATACATATGAAAGTCCATATTAAATCGTTGTAGATACAAGTGTCAGTCCATATTAAATCATACGTTGTAGATACATGTGTCAGTCTATATTAAATACGTTGTAGATACATATGTTAATCTATATTAAATACGTTGTAGATACATGTGTCAGTCTATATTAAATACGTTGTATATACATGTGTCAGTCCATATTAAATACGTTGTAGATATATATGTCAATCCATATTAAATCACGTTGTAGATACATGTGTCCGTCCATATTAGACAGTTATGATACATGCGTCAAGTCCCAATAATACGTTGTAGATACATGTGTCGGTCCATATTAAATACGTTGTAGATACATCGTGTCAAGTCCATATTAAATCACGATAGTAGATACATCGTGATCAGTCCATATTAAATACGATTGTAGATACATGTGTCAATCCATATTAAATACGGTTGTAGATACAATAATATAAGTCCATATTAAATACGTTGTAGATACATGTGTAACAATCCATATTAAATACGTTGTAGATACATGTGTCAGTCCATATTAAATACGTTAATAGATACTGTGTCAGTCTATATTAAATACGTTGGGATAGTTGTGTCAGTCTCATATTAAATACGTTGTAGAATACATGTGTCAGTCTATATAAAATACGTTGTAGATTAACATGTGTCAATTCATAGTTAAATACAGTTGTAGATACATGTGTCAGTCCATATTAAATACGTTGTAGATAACATGTGTCAAGGTCCATATTGAATACGTTGTCAGATACATGTGTCGGTCTAGTATTAAATGACGTTGTAGATACATGTAAGTCAGTCTATAATAAATACGTTGTAGATACATGTGTCATCTATATTAAATACGTTAATAGATACATGTGTCAGTCTATATTAAATACGTTGTTGATAGATGTGTGAAGTCTCTATTAAATAACGTTGTGGATACATGTGTCAGTCTATATTAAATACGTTGTGGGCATAAAAGTGTGAGTCTATGTTAAAATACGTTGTAGATACATAAAGTGTCATTCATTTATACGTTATACATACATAGAGTGATAAACAGTTCATATTAAAGCACATTGTAGATACATAAAAAGTGTCAGTCCATGTTAAATACGTTGTAGATACATGTGTCAGTCTATGTTAAATACGCTGTAGATACATGTGTCAGTCTAGATTAAGTACGTTGTAGATACATGTGTCAGTCTATATTAAATACGTTGTAGATATGTGTCAGTTCATATTAAATATGTTGTAGATACATGTGTCAGTTCATATTAGTTTATGCTTGTGATAGAAAAATAATCATAGAATAGCAAAGCTTAAAGATATGTCATCTATATAAGAATACGTTGCTAGATACATGTGTCAGTCTAGATTAACATACGTTGGATAAGATGTGTCAGTTCTAGATCCAATAAATACGTTGTGATACATCTGTCAGTCTATATTAAATGCGATTTGTAGATACATGTGTCAGTCTATATTAAATACCGTTGTAGATACATGTGTCAGTCTATATTAAATACGTTGTAGATACATAAATAGTCTATTAAATACTGTTGTAGAGTACATGTCAGTCTATTAATACGTTGTAGATATATGTGTCATTTTATATTAAATACGTTGTAGATACATGTGTCCAGTCTATATTAAATACGTTGTAGATACATGTGTCAGTTTATATTAAATACGTTGTAGATGCCATAAAGTCATTTATATTAAATACGTTGTGAACACATGTGTGTGCATATATTGATTAAAGCAAAAAAGGAGATACAACCAATCAAAAGAATGTCCTGTAAACAGGAAATATTTTCTTGGGTACTTACGGCACTCTTCTTCATCAGAATTATCCCCACAGTCATTGGATCCATCACATTTCAGGAAACTGTCAATACACTCACTGTTGGCACATTTGAACTTTCCTGGAGGGCAATCTATGAATCAAGTAACAAGAGCAGACAAATAGAGATCGAGGCTACAAGTACACAGTGAATAAAACAAATAAACACACAAGGAACCATGATCATGTAAGTTAACTGTTTAGTGAAAACTTCCTTCAAATGTTCCTAAATCTAAATTCAACTTCAATTACAGTTAAGGGGAGATTTTTGCTTTTGCTTAAGTCCAGTTGTTCAACCACCACAGACAGCGAACACAAATTTGTGAAAACAACAAGTCATTATCCCCAGTTTCCTTACATTCAAAAAAAGCCTACTGAAATTTGCTGATCTAACATTTGGCTTTGTATTCCGGAACTGAATGCCTTGGATTTACACAATTATATTATCCATCATTTTAATTCTGAAAGTTTTAATTAACCCATTGGATAAAAAAATAAATGGTAGTTTAATATTTTCTTTATCATTTAAATTGATTTTGCGCATTTGAAACAGATATCATAATGTGATTTGTATTAAAAAACAACAAAAAAAAAAACAAAAAAAAACTATGATTTTCTAGCAGCGAAACTTGTTTAAACATTTCAGGAACAGAATCAGGCCTCATTATGCGTGGCCCTGTGGAAGGCTGTCGGTTCAAAATGCAGGAAAGATTTAGATGGTGTTGAAATATTGATTGCAAATGAAATTGCACAAAAGTGGGGAAGCGTTTATCGTAGAAAGTTCCTGTTTGATGTCAATCTCTATCCCGAGTGGTGGTACATGATAATAAAATTGGCGTAGTTATGGCCTCATGAGTCACCGATGTAGATTTCAATCGTTTACAGTATATATACGGTACGATCTTGCCCTAGAGAGGAGGAGCGAGATAGCGACGAGCTGAATTATGTATTAGTGAAACAACTGGCGTCATTTTGCATTCAATAAACTTGCTTCATCAGCTAAAGAACCGGTATTGAAATGATTTATGTTTAGACTGAACGTTGAGAGTTTAATTATAATACTGTCATCAGATCACTTACATCAAACTTCTCTCATAATTCAAGATACGAAATGTTCGTAGAAAAGGAATCACAATCCTCCAACCACGTAACAATCAACTTATTCATATAATAAATTTGTCATATTCAATATAATTTAATAAATATAAAAAAATACATGGCTACTTTCTACATAATAAATCTTGAAATAATACGAATTTACAATTAGTTCGTAAAATAAAATTGTATCACATAAAAACTCAGGTAAGTTAATTAACAATGTGGTTAATCATTGATGAAACTACTGTCTTAAGCAGCATTCTAATCTAATATTCAAATCAAATAAAAAACTCAGTATATAAATATATTGTTTTTTTGTGTAATAAAAAAATGAGTAAGATTGAATTATAATGAACATACATAAGTTTAGAAAAGTTTTTATTTTTAATAAAACATAATATTATAATTAAATGTTTATTATTTTATCCTGATATGATAATAAACTCTAAACATATTAAATCACGCTAGATCGAAAACATAATATAAATAATAGCCATTTAGTACTCGCGTAAATCTAAAGTAAAGAATTAATACAATAGTATTCAAGTTTAAAAAACAATCGTGGTAAAACCGGATCTGCCCGAAACCAGTAAATAACCTGACCTACCTATCAAGCCTAAGTGGCATATAACTCTATGCAAAAGGTTTTGCCAAGGTACAGCTATAATATTTAAATCCTTCATTTTCTTTCCAACAAAGAGAATAAGCAATAGTAAAAAATATCAGCTTCAAATTGTAACCACCAATCTCCTTCACCAGAATCCAGTTTTGAAATATGTGAAATATTTTCAATATCAATATGTTTGTGAATCATATGTTAAAATATAATTCAAATATAGGTTGAACGAATTTCAACGATTTAATACTACTATATATTCAATCACTATGAGATATGTTGACCGTATCCAAAGAAATAATGAAATAAAATTAATTTTTCTAGTAGATACTTTAGTCTATTTTAAATAGCCTTTAATTTTGATATCAATAAAGTCTTGTGAATTGAAGGACTGTTCATTTTCGTCTGCCGACAACGGGGCGTAGCCTATCAAATAAGTACAGTCTGTCGAGGAGCAATGATTTGAAGATCCACACTTGATTTAGTCATACGCGGGTGCTAATCACCCTTTTCAAGTAACTTTAGTATTAATTTTTATATTGCCATGCGACGTAGTTTTTTATAGTTGATGTCAATAAAGTCTTGCTTAGAGACAAGCTTCGTAGATCGAGGTTAGTTGCTGTTTAGGATTATGAAGAATATTAGACACTTTATTAACTCTAGAAGAAGCTAACATATTTACTTTCACATAGCAACTCATGGATATCATCGGGATCTTCTAAAGGACGTGCCTTTTTCATTTAAAGTGTCAGCTGATATTAATGTCCTTGTAAATAAATGTACCAATGACCATCAGCAACATTGAAGTTGAGCATTAATCCAAGAATCGTTTGTGTGCGGAATAAGAGAAGCCAACACAGTAACGACTCCAAGTTCAGTCTAACTGCAACAGCGAGTAAGACCTCACTGTATTCCATCATACACCTACAACCTTTTAGCTTAATAAAGTGGCAGCAATGGAGAACCTAGCAGCCTAAGCAACCCGAAATCTACCAGTGAACCAGATATAATCTGCAGAGCGGTCCATTGATCCTAACAGTGAACCAGACCTCAGTAATAGTCCAGTCAGTACAGACCAAAGAACCTATGACTAGCTCCGTAGTCCTAGACAACGCAGAATCAACACCAAAGAATACTCACGTCGAGTCATCCGCTCGAGATCATATCTCGGAGACACCTCTGACCGCGATAAATTGATTCGCCAGTCCGGTCGAGTGTCTTATGTGTTCATACCTTGAATGCAGATGTTTATTAACATTTCAGTCATCAAGTCAAGAATGACTGGTTGTTGTGTTCAACATTCATTCATACTGAGTGACGTCAATAGTTGCTTACACGAATTACGAAAGTAGAGTCAATGTCAAGGATCAAGATGGCTGCTTTAGGACTGACTATTGTTTCTTGTGCCTCCATTCAGAAGATCAAGTAAAGACATGGAGGAAACATCACCAAAATTGTAAAGTACTAATTCAACATTTTTATATTTATTTTCCCTCATATATGTCATATTTTCAGTGTCCATATTTGTAGATTTATTACTAAAAGGGAGGAAGGAGTGGCGACCCAAATATAGGCTAGCTAGTTTGGGGTTCTATCAGGGGTATGCTAGTATTTTATTTGGATCTATTGCACTCAATTGTGTAATTGATAATTATTTAATAATATTTGGATCCACTTAAAATACTAACATCATTTAAATGTTTAGTTGTTTTTGAGCAGTTTGTTTATTTATTGTCCTATTTGTTTGTATATATTTCGTCGTAATTAATTTTAACTCAGTCTAGTGTACGTCTGCGTTTTGTTTACATACATTGTGTTCTACTGTTTGCTATCATCTAATAGGAAGCTGATTCAGAGGTATCAGCATATAGCTGCCAGCACTGTAGTG
>JAGDYQ010000358.1:76625-91674 GCA_021962125.1 Bulinus truncatus | reverse complement strand
GTTCGGTATTGATAACTTGTCATACTTGGTCATAGGGCTGCTGTTGACTGTCTACTTTTTTACTTACTGTATATATACTGTATTGGCCCCTTCTTTAATTCTTACACATAATACAATGAAACTAAAAACAATGATATTTATCAAACTATTTCTAAACAGGAATCACGACATGTTCTTCAGACCAGTTTCTGTTGCAATGAGGGGTTAGACTGCTACCCTAACACTATGAAATGTGATGGAATGCCAGACTGTCCGGACGGAGCTGATGAAATAGGCTGTGGTAAGTTGTCATTAAAATGATTTCGACTGTTTAAGTTATAATTTTTGCTGTTCAACTGTCTGATTCAATAAATTTCTGAAAATAAAACAATTACAAGGCCTCTGCTTTACATTTTGATGAGGGTGTCTCAGTTGTTTTTTGGTTGTGAGCTTGATCTGCATGCTGTAATTTCCAGGTTTGAATCCCATTGTGTCCAGTCAACTATTGATGTTTTACATGGCACCTTCAAAGCCATTGTATTCTCAAATTAGGTGGGGATGAAAGAAGGGTGAACGGAGGGAGCTACAAAAATTATCCATTGGTTTTTTATAGGATCAGAAAGTGAACATTTAGTCTTTAGGGATTTTTATGAAATGCAGACATTTTGAAACTTGAATGGATATTCTAAACATTACACTAAATGCCTGTTAAAATTCCTTTGGATTAGGGAAATTAATGTTCATACCTTTTCAAAATTAATTATTTATAAAATTATAGTTAATTGGAATTTAAAACAGTATTCACAGGTCACTGACAATTATTAATATATAACAATAGTTTTCTTCCCTAATTACATTTATCATGAGTTTTAATAAGTTGTAAAAGTAAAAATTCCTTGATTTTTCAATTTTGATGTCATAATTAAAAAAAAAAATTATTGCTGACAGTACTGTTTTAAAACTAGACCTAAATGTAAATAACAAAAAATTACAGCAATCTGCAGGACTGCATTTGACGTCATTCTATATTGTGCATTTACTATTAATATTTATGCATGAATTCTTTTCATTGATCTTTGGAATGTTATGAGCACAATATTTTTATGTTATGAGCACATTATTTTTGAATCACAAGTTAATTTTTTTTTTATTTCCCTTTATGAAAAAATTCGAATGAGCCACTGTGCATGTGAGTTATTTTAATCAGGCACTCTGCAATGCACCATCTTACAGGAATGTATATCACCAGACCCAAGGAGGCGTTACATGGGTGAAAGGGTCCAGGCTGGCCTTGTAATGTTACTAAACAGTTTTGCCGCACCTCGCTACATCCACTGGTACAAAGATGGCACAGTAAATATATCTGCCTTGAGTAGTATTACTCGCAGCAGGATCCAAATAAGAAATTACGAGCAGAGGGATTATGGCCATTCCATTTCCGAGCTATATATTTTGGAATCCGAGATATCAGTGCTACTGAACAGCAGGTTTCTGAAGGATACACTTTGATCGTGGTCACACAAGGTTTAGAATGTATAAATATCTATTGTAAACACAGCTAATTTTTTTAATTCTCTCTTTACACGTGGAAAAATGAAATAATTAAATATTTAAATAATATTATATTGTAAAAATGAAATAATTAAATATTTAAATAATATTATATTGTCAAATAAACCACAACTTTTTTTGTAGATTAATTAATTAAGTTAGAGACATTGTGTAACTTTTAATTTATAAATCCTTTGGACAAAGTTTTTAAATCTATTAGAAAATTTTTTTTGCAAGTTACATTGAAAAATAATAAATTAGTCTCGTATAATTCACTATCTATTAAATACACGATTTATATAGTAAAGATTTAAAAGGTTAAAAATATAAGTTATTGGTCAAGTAATCAGCAAGCTATTTTTTTAATAACTGATCAATCCAGTGTTTACCTGTGAAGAGAATCTTTACAAATGTAGAGGTGAGGAGCGATGCATTGATCAGAAGCGTCGCTGTGATGGCCGCCATGATTGCAGTGATAAAAGTGATGAAATGGAATGCTGTATGTACATGTAACCAAAGTGTTTGCATCTTTTTTTTTCTTTCTGTAACTCTCTAAACTCAGCTCCTAGATAAGAACTGTTTAATTGATAAAAAAAATTGTATTATTATGAATTAGCAATATTTGAAATTATGGTTTACCCTTAAAAAACCACCCTTAGTCTGATTTAAGGCCAAATTATGGTTTACCCTTTCAAAACCACCTTAGCCTGATTTAAGACCAAATTATGGTTTACCCTTTCAAAACCACCCTTAGCCTGATTTAAGGCCAAATTATGGTTTACCCTTTCAAAACCACCTTAGCCTGATTTAAGGCCAAATTATGGTTTACCTTTTCAAAACCACCTTAGCCTGATTTAAGGCCAAATTATGGTTTACCCTTTTAAAACCACCCTTAGTCTGATTTAAGGCCAAAAATTATGGACATGAATAAAAACACACAACACAAAATAATACATTTTGTCACATCGATAAACTTGGAGATTAGTGAACATCGAAAAAAAAATTAAAGCATAATTTCATACAAAATTTAAATTATTGACTCATTTTGTAACATGTAACGTGATGTTAACATAACTAATTTTTTTTTTTACATGTCAATCTCTATTATGATTTTTCTCAGTATTGTGATGATGCATGTGTTCATACCTTGGCATGAATTTTAATGTTATTTTTGTTGTGCATGGCCTTCATAGCATGCACAGTTCGTCAATTCCAGTGTCGCTCCGGTGGGTGCATTGATGAACGACGTAGATGTGACAATCATCCTGACTGCTCTGACAGATCAGATAAAACAGGGTGCACTAATAGTATGTCAGTTAAATTTGGCTTTTGAAATCCATGTGCATTGATGCATTTGTACGGGTGCCAGTGGGTTTATTAGCAGTTTTTATTTATTTTATCATTTCAAGCCATCATTTGTGCCCCATCTATTAATTTATATCAATGACATTATTAAACATCTTTCAATTTGATTAAAGCTACACTAGCACCATTAAATATAGTTATCACATTCTGACTGTATGCCTTAATAAACCAGGTGTGCAACCATTAATTTTTATTTCATATATTGAATATAATTCTCTGTGACTGTCAGATTTGTTTTTTACTTTTGTGGTATAATTTTATGTGACTCCCTGTTGTTCTGTCAGATTGGTTTTCACTTCTATATCTTATCTGTGACTATTCTTCTGTCAGATCTGTTTTTACTTTTATCTTATCTGTGACTCTGTTCTTCTGTCAGATCTGTTTTTACTTTTATCTTATCTGTGACTCTGTTCTTCTGTCAGATCTGTTTTTACTTTTATCTTATTGTGACTCTGTTCTTCTGTCAGATCTGTTTTTACTTTTATCTTAACTGTGACTCTATTACATGTATTCTCTCAGATTTTATTTTCTGTCTTATACACATACTTATAAAAACAGAATAATCCACAATACTCTGCTTCAAAAGAATATCAGTTAACAGTGCTTGACAATTGCAATAGGATAATTAGACATACTACCAGTGGAGTTATTTTTTTTAATCTTTTTTAATCGGACTTTTACTATTGTTTGAAATTTAGAAACTTCGTGTGATCACTCAGCTTTTACTTGTGGCAATGGCCGGTGCTTGGACTTCTTTAACGTTTGTGATGGTAATAATGACTGTGGAGATAATTCGGATGAAGTGTACTGTCTTGGTAAGTTGGTATCTCATTGTTGACTCTCTCTTTTGTGTAAACATTTTTTAAAGGAGTGCCTTACCAAATAATCATGTTACAGAATGTGGCTTGATCCTTAACTTTTTAGATTTGGCCCTGAACTTTATGACCCTGAACTTTACGACCCTGAACTTTATGACCCATCACCTGCGCAAAATTTGTCAACAAAAGCAAACGAACAGTCCTTCGACTGAAAACACTGGGGCTTCTGAAAAATAATTAAAATACATAAAATAGACACAAAAAGTATTGAAATATAAATCTGCCAAAAAAAAATTTTTCATTAATTTCTCTGGAAAATGGTCTATATATCTCAAACTGATTGAATATATAGTAGTATTAAATCATTGAAATTCGTTCAACCTATATTTGAATTATATTATAACATACACCTCAAACAAGATATTGAAAATATCTCAGCTTAATACAGCTCTGGATTCTGATTACGAAGATTGGTGGTTGAAATTTGAAGTTGATATTTTTTTATATTCCTTAATTTTTTTTTTTGTTGAAGATAATGAGATTTAAATATTACTAGCTGTACCCTGCAAAACCTTTGCATAGAGCTATAGGCCCTTAGGCTTGATCGGTAGGTTAGGTTATTTTTGGTTTCGGACAGATCCGATTTTTTCATGATTGTTTTTTTAAACTGGAATACTGTTGTATTAATTCTTAACTTTCGATTTAACACTGAGCCCAAATCGCTATTATTTATATTATGTTTTTTGGACAAGCGTGACAAAAAATATGTTTATCAGTTTCATATCATATCAGGATAAAATAATAAAAAAATGTAATTATGCAAATGATGTTTTTATAAAAAAATGAAAACTTTTCTAAACATTTTGTATGTTCCATTATAAATTCAATCTTGCTCATTTTTTTATTATTTTTGTAAAAAAACAATATGTTTGTACACCAGAGTTTTTTATTTGATTTGAATATTTGATTAGAATGCTGCTTAAGACATGTAATTCATCTATGATTAACTATATTGTCAATTAACTTACCTGATTTTGCTTATGTGATACAAATTTATTCAACGAACAAATTAGAAATTCGTAATTAAACATATAGAAGTCATTTGAAAGTAGATATATATTTTTTTTATATTTATTAAATATTAGACACGGCAAATTTGACAAGAATAAGTTGATTGTTACGTGGTTAAAGGGGATTGTGATTCCTTTCCACGAACATTTCGTATCTTGGAGTATGAAAGAGTTTGATGCTAGTGATCTGATGACAATATTTATATTTTCACAGCTCACGTTCAGTCTCCATCAATAAAGTCAACCAATACCGATTCTTTAGCTGATATAGCAAGTTGATTACATGCTCATATTGACGCCAGTTGTTCACTAATACATAATTCAGCTCACGTCTCGCTATCTCGCTCTCTCCTCTCTATCTCACAAAATCATACCGCTTATGTACTGTAAACGATTGGCTCGACATCAGTGACACATGAGCCATAACTACCGCCGGCTCCAACTATTAATACCCTCGGGATAAGAGATTGACATCTAAACAGGGGAACTTTCTAGGTAAACATTTCCCCCCCCCCTTTTGTAAATTCCACCGTAATCTGCATTTCAACACCATCTAATCTTTCCCGCGACTGAACCGACGGCTACCAGGACACGCCTTGCTGATCCCTGATTCTGTTCCTGAAATGTTTAAATAATTGTGCTATAAGAAATGTAGTTTCTTTTTGTTTTTTAAATGCAAACTCTTGTTATGATATCTGTTTACAATATACCAAAATCAATTGATAGATAAAGGTAATAATACACTACATTATTCAGCTATCAAATAGGTTGAAATTAATTTCAGAATTAATAGTAATGATCATTACATGTGACTTAAGGCAGTTTAGCTCTGAATGCTGACGAAAGGTTAGATCCATGAAATTTCAGTAGCCGTTTTTTTTTACATTGTAGGGAAACTAGGGGCAATGGCTTGTGCCACAAAGCCCATTGGACGCTGTCTGTGGTGGTTGGTAGCTGGATTCAAAGGAGAAAAAAATCTCAACCTAACTGCGGTTAGGGATATAGTTAGGGTTATAGTTAGGGTTAGGAACATTTTATTTGAGAGATTTTACTGAGCTCATTAACATGATCTGTGTTTCTTTGTGTGTTTGTTTGTTTATTCACTGTGTACTTGTTGCCTCATCTAGTTGACTGCTCTTGTTATTGATTCTCAGATTGCCCTGCAGAGAAGTTCAAATGTGCCAACAGTGAGTGTATTGACAGTTTCCTGAAATGTGATGGATCCGATGACTGCGGGGATAATTCTGATGAAGAAGAGTGCCGTAAGTACTCAAAAGAAAAGAAATTCCCTGCTTAATTAATCATTAATTTGATTGGTTGTATCTCTCCTTTGGTCATCAATATAGACTGACACATGTATCTACAACTTATTCAATATAGACTGACACATGTGTCTACAACTTATTCAATATAGTCAGACACGAATGCCCTAATGCCCACAACTTATCATGACTAGTTTTTATCATCTCAAAAAAAAAAACAACTTCTGTTCAGGTTTAATCCAAGATCTAAACCAAAGGAAATATATCTTTAGTTCTTGTACATTCCAGTTAAGGTCTATATGTAATAAGTTATACATCTATAAATCTTTTTTTTCGTCATATTTCTTTTTTATTGTCTGTCTGTCTGTCCGTCATGTCCTTTGTCCGAAACGGGAAAAGATTTAAATTGCTTGTTTTTTTTTTTTTTGTAAAGTACATTAATTACTTTCATAATATATATAAAAGCGATTTGGGCTCTGTTTTAAATCGAAAGTAAAGAATAAATACAACAGTATTCCAGTTTATAATACAACCATTAAAAAATCGGATCTGCCCAAAACCAAAAAAAAAAAAAAACCTACCTTACCGATCAAGCCTAAATGGCATATAACTCTATGCAAAGGTTTTGCAGGGTACATCTAGTCATATTGAAAAATGATTCGACCAGACGTGCAGAATAAAAAAAATTCCAATTAGATAAGCAATAATAGGATATAAAAAACGAACATTGGTTGTTTTTAGAAATACATGCGAAAGTCGTCAAAATAGAAAACAATACGAAATGCAAAAGTTTTTTTTTTTTAAATATGTATACTTTATTTCTTTTTTTTTTAATATAGCTATCCGAACTTCATTAGACCCAGATGAACTGACCATTGGGACCACAAACGATCTCCATTTTATGTGCGTTGTGCCAAGACAAAACTCTCCAGATTTCTTCAGGTGGATTTCAATAGCGATATCACATTCACAAAGAACAGACAACCCTCAATTTGAAGATCTTCTAATCATTAAAAGGATTGAGGGCGAAACGCAGAACATTTCTTTTCAACAGTTTAGATCAGATGTAAAAATTGAATCCGATGGAGTCGCCCATGTCAGAATTTCCTGGCGAGAGCCAACTTTGAACAGAGGCGGTCTTTACAGGTGTGACGTCCACGGCATCGATACCTGGGGTAGACCTTTGACTGTGTCAAGTACGCCATTACTTTCAGCTTCCGGGCATGACGTAGATTCGATTAACCAGTCTATAGCAAACTTGAGATCAATATTTGGGGAGACAATAAAAAAGATCAAGTCAGAAATCAGTGATCTTAAAACATCGATCAAACAAAATGATTGTAAAAGTAATTGCTCTGAGGTATCGACCTTTGAAATATCGAATTTGAAAGAGGAGTTGAGGCAAAATATTGAACTAGTTAAACAGCAAGAAGATTTGCGCATTAAATTAGAGAATGACGTCAACAATACAAATAGACTGATTTCATCTGAGTTGAACAATTTGAGAGAAATTACAGAGAATTTGACCGCTGAACTGAACAATAAATCAAGAAGTGAAATGGAGATGAAATGTCAGGAAAAAGTGACAAATTTAACAGTAGGTAATGAACAAGCTTTACTGAGGATAAATGCTGTGAACAATGATCTAACCAATGAAATAATTGAGTTGAAAATCAACCAATCTAATCAATATATTGATCTTCGTAACTCAATACAAGTTTGTAAAGCAGATTTAAGCAATGCAAGGGAAAGATTTAGAACCATGATAACTGAAATAAAAATAAAACAACTAGCTCAGAAATTAGTCCAACGCAATTTATTGTTAAATTTCACAAATGTGAGGAATTTACTCAACACTTTGAAGACAAATGTATGCGAAAACACGCAAAATCTAAGTAGTTTGAAGTTAACTATAGACAGACATCAGTCTAATCATACACAGTTGAATGTCAACAATTGGGAAACTTTGCAAAAGTCTCTAAAAGATAAATTAGAACTAAACATTAAGAATGCGACGTCAAGTCTGACTAAATTAGTTAAAGACTTTAAAGATTTCAACAGACGAGCGGTAAGCCCTAGATTATTATTCAAGGATGAACTGAAGAAGTTATTCTTTGGGTCATCCTGCTTGCGGTACTGGCTAACTAAAAACACATACACTCAATTTTCAGTAGCCGATGCTCAGTCCATGTGTGTGAGATTTGGTGGCTATTTGGCCGAAATCGACTCGGACGTAGAGTACGAAATAATTAGAAACTTTGTGGTCATACATAAGAGCAGGGGCACCGTTCTTGTCGGTGGGACAGACGGTTTAAGTGAAGGGACCTGGATCAACAGATATAGATTAACGCCTATTGTGCCACACTGGTCAAGCAGACCAAAAAGACCTACCTATATTAAGGAGGATTGTCAATGTTTGATTCATAGAGTGTTTACCTGGGAACCTAGGGATTGCTCATGCTATTTCCATCAGCTCTCTAATGCCGGATTTTTGTGTGAGATTCCACAGTGAATGTCTTTTAAAAAGTGTATTACAGTAAACATTATTCTCGCAGCATTCGTTTAGCACATAGCGCCCAGAATACTGTAAAATTTGCATGAATTTTCAAAATATAAGTGTTCATATTTTTCAATATTCCAAATATACCAAATATAAACCTGAAAAGTCTTAAATTGAATAATTAGACTTAGGAAAAGAAAATTTAAATTAAACATTGTAAGAAGAATAGAAATAATCATAATATGTGGACAGTGTGGTGTCATTTAGAATGTCAGGTTTGCATTGATTGGGTAGATTAAAAAATTTTATATGACATTTAAGACAAGGGCCCAAAAGACTTGGACACATTCACGAAAACTTTCGTGAATAAAATTACCGTATTTTCCCATGTATAAGCACCCCCTTTGTATAAGCGCCCCCCCCCCCAATTTTTGGACTGTGAAGTTTTGAAAAATATATTTTATTTGATAACCGCAAGTTGGGTTTTCATAGTCTCGGCAATCTTTTTCGCGTATAAAAGTGTACCTGTTTTTTTATGCCAACCTCCCCCCCTACTTTTTGGGATTGAAAATTTTGGAAAAAAGGGGTGGCTTATACATGGGGAAATACGGTAATAAAAAAAAGGCCAAGTTCACGAAATATTTGGAAGATTCACATATTTGCTTTGACATGTAACCTAAAGTTCAGATAATATGTTTACGTATGTAAATATTTTCAAGGAATAATAAACTGATTAAAGTGTGTCATTGTTAATTTTTCATTTATTTATGTTACATGTACATGTTAAAATAACTTTTCCCCCGAAGTTTATGATGGTATCATTTCTTGCGTTTTTTTTATTATTCGAGATGTGTTAAAGGAGAGGATGAGGCTAGTGGTCGTGCGGTGAAGCGCTCGAGTTTAGGGGCTTGTGCTCCCGGTTGTGGTGATGAATGAATTGCACAACAAAATCTTACAAATTTCCCCGTTTAGGATGATAGTAAAGTAAAGTTCCCTTAGCCCTAACGGGCCATCGGGGCAGATGAAATGTAGAATTCATCTGTTTCTATAACCTCGGCATATGAAGGGGTTGTGTAGTTAGCACAACGCCCAGCCGCCTTTACTTCCCCAACTTAAGTCAGGTACCCATTTAAAGCCGGGTGGACTTGTGGGACGACTTTGCACCCAATTTCACCTGGAAAAAATCCCATGGGCCTCACCGAGGATCGAACCCAGTGCTCTCAGGTCGACAGTCGACTATCTACACCACTCGGCCATCCGTCCCTATTTAGGAGGATGATTTGTTTCAAATGGGTGGCTGGGTAACTCGTAACCTCATAGAACTTTTTTTTTTATTTTATAAATTGCTGCCCAATATGGTCGTCATTGAAGATTGCTTTCTCCCCACATACATTTGACTGCATCGTATAGTGGAACCCCTTTTTATTCAAGGACCTTCGTTCTGATTCAATCAATATTGTTTTTTTTTTTTTTTTTTTTTTTGTAAACATATGTTACACCTATTAGAATTGTATTAGCATTAATAAGAAAGTAACTAATAAAGATTCACCACCATACTGCAGTATGAATAGCTACATCAATTACAAAGTCAACAATTGAAAATCGCACCTTAGTGCGCAATTCTGTAGCGAGTGTTATTGTGAATATAAAACATCGCTGGTGTCAACAAATGATCAAGGATCACGACTAAGTAACTAAATTACATCCAAAGCAAGTATTGTAAATGATTGTATCAAGTAAATACCAGTACATAGCTTTAAAATACAGCTACATATTACATAATTACATAAAAAAATGAATAAATGTAAAAAAAAAGATACCAAATAATTGAATAGCAATTGAAGGTTAATGTTTTGGTTGCTTTGTAGTCTGTGAATTTAATGAAACTTGTAGTATTTATGAAAAAAAGCTTTGGGAAGTGAAGTCCAAGGCATACAGATAGAATACTAGTACTGTTTGATCTGTGGCGTCACTGGGGGGGAGGTGCGGGCGCACCGGGTGACACTATTTTTGGGGTGACACCAAAATGAAAAAAAAAATCTAAATTTAATAGCAGAAAGAACTCGTTCTAGTCGGGTTTTATAGCGATCATAGTTAAACACATGAGCAGTTGCACAGGGTGCCACCATACAGAGCAGTAGCACAGGAGGCCAACATGCAGAACAGTAGCACATGGTGCCGCCATGCAGAGCAGTAGCACATGGTGCCACCATGCAGAGCAGTAGCACAGGAGGCCAACATGCAGAACAGTAGCACAGGGTGCCACCATGCAGAGCAGTATTGCCATGTGATGGGAGAGTGCCTGAGTGTGCTATATGATGGGAGAGTTCCTGAGTGTGCTATATGATGGGAGAATGTGAGAGTGCTATGTGACGGGAGACTATGTGTTATTTGATGGTGTTTAACCTTATTTGGTTAATATATATATTTCATAGTTTCTCCAAGACCACAACACTCCTGTCTAGACTGTGTGCTGATCAGGTGTAAATATAAAAGAAAACCAAGGGAGGTAATCTCAACGATCAGTTGTCGTGTTTTTATTTTTTGTGATTATCCTCCCTTGAAATGAAATATGTTATCCTGTTGTGTATGTTGCTCATCCTACAGCTACCACTAACTCGGTGTTTTTTTTTTGACAAATGTTTTTAGGTACTTGGGTTGGGGGTGGGGGGTGAGCAGTGGAGGGGAGGGGGGCTAACCAATGTGCTTGACCTCATGCGATAAAATATCGCAGGGTGCTGTCCTACAACAACAAGCATCGTGGTCCCCCGAGAGGTGACCGGTGGTCTGACGCGGCCTTAGAGAATGGCATCTGTGGAGACTCTGCACTTGGACTTGTTTTTGTAACAAAACTGGACCTTGTCCGCCATCCCCACGCCACCCCCCTCCTCGATGCCTCAAAAAAAATGACAATCGCCCCGGGCCCCAGCGCGTACTGCTAATGCCGCCTCTGCCGATGTTCTTAGTCTCCTGAGCTAAGATAGACCTATTTTTAAGATGGCTTTGACATAGGCAGAAAGAGCTAGGTAGCGGATAACATAGGACTTTGATGGATAGCATGATCTGGTCAAACATCCGTGTTTTTTGCAAGAAAAAAAAACATTTCAAAAGGAATCCAAGTGTCTGAAGTGTTTTAAGGTCGATTCTAGCCCCCTGATGCTAGGCAAAATAATGGGGCCATAAAAATGTACAAATATTTTTTTTTTTAAATAATTTTGTATACATTTGTTATTTTTGGTCTCCCCCCCCCCCCCAATGTGTGCGCCCGTCACATCTGCCTGTGACAAAATGTCTTCAGTCCAACAAATTAATAGAACGTTTATGTTCTCCCCTTCCCCCCAAGACACCACCGTGTGGTCATCCCTTCGTGGTGGTTGGGGGGGAGGGGAGGGGGGAATACTTCATTGAAAAGAGATCAATATGATTTTCGGACTACTTATACTGCATTACTGTTCATTATTTATAAACATATTTTACTTGAATTCCTGCCTTTGGTGGCGGCTCTATGGGTGCGACACTGTGGGTTCAAAACTGTGGTTGCGACACTGTGGGTGCGACACTATGGGTGCTTAATGCCATGACACCTCAGAATTCCACATGAAACAGATTGGATGCAAAAATAGTTTCGAATCATTTTTATCCCATTCTTAACCCTTAAATGAATTCTTTTCCCACTTAAACAATATTAAAGATATACAAATTTTCTGCTGCAACCTTATGGGGGAAGGGGGCATCTGCCGCCCTTAAATAACTTAATCCTAATTATAATCAAATTAATTGACAGAATCAGTTGCTGACTGGACTATTTACATAATTTTGCTGCAGAAAACCAGCGTCATATACCGAACTTAGTAAGAGTGATAACTCTGCCACAATGTTGGCTTGGGGAGGAGGGTGGGGGTTGCATCTGACGTGCTTAAATACAACTATACCTCAGAATACGAACGTAATTTGTAAAACAAAATCGCTCCTTTTGGGGTCAATTTTCCACATTTATTAATTATATGCAAAGGATTGATCAGTTTCTAAAGCCTCAAAAACTCTCAATTTTTTTTTTCATCTGTCAGGGCGTCATCTTCCATCTATCAGGGGCATCATCTGTTGTAGATGAGTGCAGCAATTACTCTGCCATCGCAGAAGGAAGTATAAATAAATCGCAGCAATAAAACGTCGCATGCTTGAATTTCAAAGCATGTTCGTATCCTAAGGTACTATAATATACTTAGTTCGGATTCCAAGTCATTCAACTCATATTTGTTTAAATTTAGAAACAAGCGGGTGGCACTTTTTAGAGTCCGAACTGGGCGGGGTGGGGGCACAAGGGTATTTACGACACTCAGGGCCGGCCTTGCGAATTGCGGGGCTCAATTTAACGGTCGCTTGCGAGGCCCCTCTTCTAATTTTTTTTCAAATAACAGCTATTACTATTAATATAAGTGTAAATTGCGGGGCACCTGCCAGGCGCGGGGGGCCCCATTCGGAGCAATCTTTCAAATCGGCCTGAGTCCGGTCCTGATGACACTGGATAAGCGTCTGACTTCAGAAGGCTGTGAATGAGTAAAAACAAAATCATACATCACCTCCCAGCGTTACGTCTTCCAAATCTGCCTCTTGCTGCACATCAATTTCGACTTACCTCCGTTCGGCCGATACTCCTGCGAACCTGCGTAAACACACTCACACACACACACACACAAACATACACGGGTAACGCCCATGTGAAGTTTATAGATTTTTTTTTTTGTTTTCCAGTTTTGTGTAGGGTTTAGTCTAAAACCAGAGAGATGCGCACGCAGCAATTTTTTTTTGTTCGCATCTAAACACTCCCAGCGCCCCCATCTAACCGCCCCACACTTCCACCCCATCCTACAGCTGTACCTGAGGATGAGCATAAAGTCAAGTAGAACGAAACCGCTGTTCCAGCAAATGAACCACCTCCCTTTATTTCTTTGAATATCTATAAAGTAGTCTAGTTATAAAGTTCAAGTGTTTCACTTAAACAAGAGTATCTTCCCCTTTTTTTAGAATAAAAAAAAATCTTCTATATTTAGAAAGATGAATGTACTTCAAATTAGTGGGAAAACAATTAACCATTTATTTACAGAGAAGATTTACGCAGCAAACATTCATTAATACAGCTCTGTTCGCGTTTCTTATTTTTTATACAGAGACGCGCGACTTTGTGCTATCGAGGGCGTGAGATCGCAAGAATGAACTTGCCGACCTACCAAAGAGCTACCTTAAAAAAAAAACCCAACTTTCAGTTGAACTCCTCCCTACTTGTCTGCCCCTGTTTTAGGCTGAACGGCGAGCCCTGGAAAAGCTATCGGTGCTGCCCCCCCTCACCCCCTCCCCGGCCTCTCTCTCTCTCTCTCTCTCTCTCTCTCTCTCTCTCTTGCTTTTCAGATCGTTTGGGGTTGGCATTGCTAAGTTGGTTGTTTTCTTTTTTTTTAGGGTTTCATATTAGCCTGTAGACTCCAAACGTAGGGGTGCTACCTTTTATATAGGGATATTTTTAACTGGAGGTAGTTGGCTGTACCCAGCTTTTTGGAGTCGAATCCACATAGGTTTTTGTTTTGATTTCTTTCATTTATTTATTGTTCCGTGCTTTTATTTATCACATTTTTAAATTCCTTTTTTTTTTAAATTAAAAACAAAAAAAAACGATTTCTAGGTTTTTTAAGTTGAAGTTAACTGTGTTTAGTTTTTTTTCTTTTTTTTTAATATCATCGGAATAGAATTTGCCGAAAGATAAAAAAAAAATTGCAAGATTCGCATTTTTAAAAACAAACAAATTTTTCGCTTGAATAATTTTAATTTGTTTTTTTTTATATTTCTGCTTAGTCCGACCTTTACGCGTATTCGCCTCCATAGGGGCTGTAAGACAGCTAACATTTCTCAAAACTGGATTCATCAATTGTTCTTTAGTACCAACGAGTACAGCAAGGGGCCGAATTTTTATTTCAGTGCCCCAAGTTGTTGACTTGGCAATAGGGCCCAATATTCAAACCCAACGAAACAACACCCACAAAAAATGGGCTCTAGTGAGCAGGAAAATTGTGTTTTGAACCAAAGGACTAATCGTCGTGTGTCCTTGCTCATTCTTCTGGCCACTTTGTGTTTATTTGGAGCTACTCTGGCTGCAGAACATGAGGTAAGTCACCGATTCTATCAGATTTTTAGCATAGTTGCAACATATCTTATGAATCCATACTTTATCCACATTTCTATGCTCTCGTTTATTCGCTCTAAATAGAGCGAGAAATTTGATTCCAACATGTCTTGTCTGTCGGCGTAGTGTTATTATTAACATTATTCACAGGGGCGGAACATTGAGAGGAAATAAAATAATGCTTAGCAAAGCGATATTGCTGTTCACGTAAGGGTAATTTAACTGAACATGGCATACAAGAGTTTCATGGTGAAATGATACTGTAACATAGATTTCAAACAGTGTTTTGTAGATTAAGTATGTATTGAGGACATGAAAATGTAGCATCTTAT
>JAGDYQ010000358.1:54740-76125 GCA_021962125.1 Bulinus truncatus | reverse complement strand
GCAATTGTTCACAATACTGATATAAGATACACTAGTTGCAAGTACCCGGCTTTGCCCGGGTTTAAAATAAGGTTTTCTGTTTACCTTCTGTTTTCTTCCTACCCCTCTCTCCCTTCCTCTCTCTCTCCTCCCTCCCCCTCCCCCTCTCTCTTTCCCTCCCTCCCTTTCTCCTCTCCCTCCCTCTCTCAAATCTCTCTCCGTCCCTCTCCCATCTCCCTCTCTCCCCTCTCCCTCTCTCCCCCCCGTCCATCCTCCTCCCTCCTCCTTCCCTCTCTCTCCCTCCCTGCCCCCTCTTTCTCTTTATCTCTTCCTCCCATTTCTCCCATCCTCCCTCTCTTTTTACCTCCCCCCTCTCTCTCCCTCCTAACCCTCTCTCTCCCCCTACTTTCTCCCTCCCTCCCCTTTCCACCTCTCTCTCCCTCCCCCTCTCTCCCCCTTCCTCCCTCCCTCATTCCCTCTCTCTCTCCCTCCCTGCCCCCCTCACTTTTTATCTCACTCCCTCCCTCTCTCCCCTCCCTCCCCCTCTCTCTCTCCCTCCCTCCCTCTCTCTCCCTCCCTTCCTTTCTCTCTCCCCTCTCCCCCTGCTCCCTCTCCCCTGCTCCCTCTCCCTCTACTCCCTCTCTCCCCCCTTTTCTCCCCCTGTCCACCCCCCTCTCCTCTCCCCCTCCCCGCCCTCCTTTCCTCTCTCTCCCCCCTGCCCCCTCTCTCTCTCTCTTTATCTCTCTCTCTCTTTATCTCTCTCTCCCTCCCCCCTCTATCTCTCTCTCTCTCTCTCTCTCTCTCTCTATATATATATATATATATATATATATATATATATATATTTATTTATTTATTATTATGGTTTCACACTTCTTCTAAAATCCTTCTTCATTCCTTTACCTTCCTCAAACTGTACACATCAGAGAGCATGAAAAAACATCAACAATTCTTTGCATCACAAAGGCACAATACAGCACCAGCGCGCAAGTTCTTTTCGATCATAGGGAAATGACGTCACAGAGGAATTTTATTTATGGCGCCGTCGAGATTACTTTAATATAGTAAAATACTAAAATAAAAAAAATTAATTACAATTAAACTACCCATCGATATGAAACGAAAGCTGTCCTATAACCTTCCCCATGTAATTATGTGTATGTGTAACAAATTTCACGTTATTTGTTTGTCTGGATCTTGAGTTATAAGGGAACAGACAGACAGACAGACAGACAGACAGACAGACAGACAAAAAATGCGTCTTATAAGTATAGAGATTACTGCTTAACATTAATCTAGCAAACAACATTGAAATAATTCGATCGTAGCAAATCTGCATGCCGATCGTTTTGATGCGGGTGTGTGGCAGTCTGTGTGATGTCCCTGTAATGATGAGATAAAATATCTCAGATCCTATTATCCACTAATGAGACGGTTTCTATGATGCCCTTCTTTCATTCCCACCACAGCCTGGAGTGTAATGGCCATGGAGGCACCACGGGAAGACATAGCGGGGACTTAAGCCTCTCCGTAAATCGAACCAGCTACCTTCATGTCGACAGTCAATCGCTTTACCACACGACCATCCGTCCCCCCCCCCCCGATTGTGGCCGTCTCAAACCCCAGAGGGTCATCGCATCCTTTAATGGTCGTAGAACAATATAATACAGTGTTCCGTTTAAATACATTGTATTTCTTTATCCCATAAACATTATCTGGACCTTTTTAGCTGTGGCATTAACTACCCACAGATCTCTAACCTAGACTACAGTGACCATGGAGGCACAAAGGTGTACCCCAATGGTCACCAGGGGTCAAACTCGTATTCTCCATAATGATAACTCGGCTCTAAACCAAAACGACCTATCACAGTATCCAGCATTTAGTCTGTACATTTTGAAAAACTAAAATTACGAATTAATACAATGACAGCAGTGGCGTAGCGAGGAGGCGGGGCAAAGGGGGCATCATGCTCCGGGCGATACTCACAAAGGGGAGCCAAATGGTATATTTTACATATAATATTATATGGTTGTCGAATCTGGGGGGGGGGGGGTGCTAAACAAAGTTATTGAGCTCCGAGCGCGAGTTAAGCTCGCAACCCCACAGAATGACAGTTATACTTTTAAACGTCCTTAATTGAACTCACCCACATTAGTCAGGAGAAATAGAAATGCAAAACTTCTTGACCGGCTTTTGAGATCCATCGTCTTAGTTTCCTTACGACTGAGACCAGGCTAACCAGACGGCTGTTAACTCGATCACTTCCGCTGGAGAGAGATTGACATGCCAACTAAACTTTGAAGCTTGTGATCAGTGACGTAGTGTAAAGTACGTCATGTTGTTACCCTGGACGTAACTTCAGACATTACCTGTCTGGGAAAATAGAGTTGTCTCTTATTAACAGAGACATCACCTGTCTGGGAAAATGGAGTTGTCTCTTATTAACAGAGCCAATCACCTGTCTGGGAAAATGGAGTTGTCTCTTATTAACAGAGACACCACCTGTCTTGGAAAATAGAGTTGTCTCTTATTAACATATCGTAACGTGTTTGGTTGATGTTTCCTTTAATAATTACTCTCATCTTTAGTCGTAGGTAATTTCAAATGCTACTCATCACTAAACTTATGATATTCGCGTGTGGCCAACGCAATGACGTCAGTTCTACTTCAAGATACGTTATCAAATATTTAGCGCCTTTACTTAGATCACCGAGGTAGGTAACCTAACCCTAATTTAAATTTCCTAAGACAGAATCAACTCAACACATTCAAGAAGAGTGATTTTTCCTTAATGTGTTTCTCATAACTTTAACATCATATAAGTTATATATCAGTACCATTGTATCTGTATTCCTTGGACAGCTATTCCCAAAGTTTTTTTTTTGTCATAAATATTACAAGTTTAATTAATATACAGATAAAATAATAACCAAAATATTTACTTTCCATTATTATTCAATTATTGTATATACATTGCATTTGACTGTAATTTATTTGGTTTGTAATTCTGTATGATGAAGCTATTTTTTAAAAGTTGTTTACTTGTATTTACTTGATACAATCATTACAATACTTACTTTTGGATGTAATTTAAGTTTGTCGTTATCTTTGATGCTTTTATGAGCACTAGCGATCTTTTAATATTCAAATTAAAACTTGCTACAGAATTGCGCATTAAGGTGCGATTTTTCAGTTGCTATATTTGTTGTAATTGATTTAGATGTATTTCATTTAGTTACTAACACTGCAGTACGGTGGCATATCTTTATTAGCTATTTTCCTAATAATGGTAATAATATTCTAATAGGTGTAATATATATATATATATATATATATATATATATATATATATATATATATATAACGATAATTAACGAATCAGAAAGACATATGTTATCATATGAAACGGGGTTCCACTAATACAATGCCGTAAAACGTATGACGGGAGACATTTTAAATGATAAAACCATTTGGCAGCAATGCGTTAAATAAAAAAAAATCTTTGTGTACCCCAGCCAGACAGATAAAAAAAACATACCCCCACCCCCCACCCACAAATATTTGCTGTGCCCTTCTTTCATCCCCGGAACCTAGAGGAATATGGCGAGATCTTCCACCATGACCTGCTGAAAAAAAAAACCTTTGCTTTCATTGGAGTGTAACCCTCGAGCTGACAGTCGAGCGCTACTGTCTGACCATAACTATGTTCGAATAAAATAAAAGCAAAAAATTCGGAAAGGGGGGGGGGGTATTTTAATATGTAATTAAAACATACATAAATAACAAATCAAAATGTAACTTTTTTTTTAAATTAGTTTATTCTTTGAAAATATTTACATAAAAAATTAAATTGGACTTAAGTTTCGTGTGTCAGCACATGTCTGAATCTTCGAAATATTTCGTGGACTAGACCTTTTTTTTTTTGAATTGTTTCCCCAAAAAGTATATGTGAATGTGTCCAAGAGTTTCGGCCCTTGTTTTAAATGTAATATAAAGATTTTTTTATCTCCCCATTTAATGCCTTCATGTATCCCACGCCTTATGATTCTCACTATTCTTCTTAAAATGTTACATTTTTCTCAGTCTAGTTATTATTTTGAAAACTTTTCAACTTTATATTTAGAACATAAAATAAAACACTTTTTAAAAAAAAAAACCTTGCAAATTTTACAGTAATTTGGGTGCTATGTGCTAAACGAATGCTGCTAAAATAATGTTTACTGTAATACACTTTTTAAACGACATTCACTCTGGAATCTCACACAAAAATCCGGCATTAGAGAGATTATTGAAATAGCAAGAGCAATCCTTAGGTTCCCAGGTGTAATAATGAATCAAACATTGACAATCCTCCTTAATATTGGTAGGTCTTTTTGGTCTGCTTGACCAGTGTGGTGCAACAGGCATTAATCTATGTTGTTTGACCCGGGTCCCTTCACTTAAACTGTCTGTCCCACCGATAGAGACGGTACCCCTGGACTTATGTCTGATCACAAAGCGTTTAATAATTTCGAACTCTATGTCCGAATCGATTTCGGCCAAATAGCCACCAAATCTCACACACATGGACTGGGCATCGGCTGCTGAAAAATGAGTGTATGTGTTTTTAGTTAGCCAGTAGCGCAAGCAGGATGACCCAAAGAATAACCTGTTCAGCTCGTCCTTGAATAATGATTTAGGGCTTACCGCTCGTCTGTTGAAATCTTCGATATCTTTGACTAATTGAGTCAGACTTGATGGCGCGTTTTTAATTTGCTGTTCTAATTTATCTCGTATAGATTTTTGCAAAGTTTCCCAAGGGTTGGCATTCAACTGTGTATAATTAGCCTGAAGTCTGTCTAGCGTAAACTTCAAACTACTTAGATTTTGCGTGTTTGCGCCTACATTTATCTTCAAAGTGTTGAGTAAGTTCTTCACATTTGTCACTTCAGACCAAAGAGAGCGATTGACTAATTTCTGATCCACATGCTCTGTTTTTAATTCGGCTATCATAGTTTTAAATCTTTCACTTGCATTGCTTAAATCTGCTTTACAAACTTGTATTGAATTACGAAGATCAACATATTGATTGGATTGGTCGATTTTCAACTCATTTATTTCATTGGTTAGATTATTGTTAACTTCATTTATCCTCAGTAAAGCTTGTTCATTACCTGCTGTTAAATTTGTACATTTTTCCTGACATTTCATCTCTGATTCACTTCTTGATTTATTGCTCAGTTCAGCGGTCAAATTTTCTGTAATTTCTTTCAAATTGTTCAACTCAGATGAAATCAGTCTATTTGATTTGTTGACGTCATTCTCTAATTTAATGCACAAATCTTCTTGCTGTTTAACTAGTTCAATAGTTTGCCTCAACTTCTCTTTCAAATTCGATATTTCAGAGGTCGATACCTCAGAGCAATTACTTTTACAATCATTTTCATTGATCGACTTTTTAAGATCACTGATTTCTGACTTCACCTTTTTGATTGTCTCCACAAACATTGATCTTAACTTTGCTATTGACAGGTTAATCGAATCTACGTCATGTCTGGAGGCTGGAAGTAATGACGTACTTGACACAGTCAGAGGTCTACCCCAGGTATCGATTCCGTTGACGTCACACCTGTAAAGACCGACTCTGTTCAAAGTTGGATGTCGCCAGGAAATTCTGACATGGGCGACTCCATCGGATTCAATATTTACATCTGATCTAAACTGTTGAAAAGAAATTTTCTGTGTTTCGCCCTCAAACCTTTTAATGATTAGAAGATCTTCAAATTGAGGGTTGGCTGTTCTTTGTGAATGTGATATCGCTATTGAAATCCAGCTTAAGAAATCTGGAGAGTTTTGTCTTGGCACAACGCACATAAAATGAAGATCGTCTGTGGTACCAATGGTCAGTTCATCTGGGTCTAATGAAGTTCGGATAACTGTATTAAAAAAAAAAGAAATTGAGTGTAAATATTTTTTTTTAGAAAAATGAACACTTTAAAATGATTTTCTTCTTTGTTTTGTTCTATTTTTACTGTCCCCGTTTTGTCTGTCTGTCTGTCTGTCTGTCATCACCCTAGACCTCAGCAACCATAAGTCCTAGACCCATGATGTATATATCATTTTGTAGGTCTTGGCCTCTCAGGGCCGGGCTTCATGGTTTTTTTAGGGCACTATATATGGCTTATAAATTATATATATATATATGTATATATATATATACATATAAAAGATACATTAACAAAGGGGAGTAATAATTATTTCTTTTTGTAACAGTTATTAAACATGATTACTTCCCACTCTATACACCAAAATGCTCTATAACGTTCTGTGTATTACACAGGCTTATTTTTAGCTTGTGCTATCTGTTACATTTATTTCTAAAAAAATAAATAAACAAATGTTGTTTTTTTTTGTTCCCTAGATTGTCTTGTCTAATTTAAATACATTTACTTTGCACTTCTGGGCAAATCAATTTTTAGAAGAAATTTTTTAAAAATAAAAGCTAGTAATGTAGTTCACTAAAACGTTTGAAGATTTGATGAAAGGAGAAATAATTTGTAATAAATAGCATTTTATTGGAATGAGTAATGAAGTAAAGATAAATTTCCTTTGGCTTAGATCATACAAAATTTATAGAGACTTTATTGAAAAAAAACTTAATCACCAATAAGTTAAACAGTAGTAAGTAAGTAAGTAAGTAAGTAAGTAAGAAAGTAACTAAGTAAGAAAGTAAGTAAGTAAGTAAGTAAAGTAAAGTAAGTAAGTAAGTAAGTAAGTAAAGTTCCCTTTATTCTAATCGGCCATCAGGGCAGATGATGTGTAGAATTCATCTGTTTCTATAACCTCGGCATATAAAGGGATTGTGAGGTTAGCACAACGCCTAGCCGCCTTTACTTCCCCAACTTAAGTCAGGTACCCATTTAAAGCTGGTGGACCTAGTGGACGAATTTGAAAAAAAAGTTCACCTGGAAATATTCCAACCGAGGATCGAACTCAGGACTCTCAGGAGGACAGTCAAGTATCTACACCACTTGGCCACCCGTCCCACATAACCATCAATTTGTACTGATTATTGTAGTTATTTATCACGCTGACACTTTCATTTAGTCAATGTAGTTGTTCGAACTATTTTAACCATCTAAGCCTAGGAAAATACATTTCCTACTTTTTTCATGTATGATGGACAATACTACGTAGTATAAAAAGTATTTATTTTGATTATAATGTCAGCTCATAGAAATTAGCTAATGGTGCACCTAGTATGAAAACGAAAGACTAAAACTCTATATGTTTAATATTTGCATACACTTAATAACGTTAAAAGATTTTCATTTTTTTTTTGTGAGAGAGAGAGAGAGAGAGAGAGAGAGAGAGAGGGAGATAGAGATCGAGAGAGGTAAAATGGAGCTGTCTCTTATTAACAGACGTTAATCTACATCATATTTCACATTGACGTGATAATAGTTTTAATACATTATTAAATGTAACATAAGTTATCGATCTTAAAATGACCAATTGTTGTCAAGGGGCTATAACTATAAAAGTCAAATCTGTTTAAAAATCTCAGCCTTACCTCCCTTTGAAGTCAACCGCTGGTCACATTTATGATGCTCCGGGTCCGAGGTTTGGCATTTTTCATTTGAACTGTTCTCTTGCAGGCATAACTTGACACTTTCATCAGGGCTAGAAGAATCAGACATATTTTTGTTCAAATCAGATTCTTCATTATCGACATTTGTTGTGTACAGTTTTAGCAGTTGAACTTCAAGGTTAATTTCTTGCGTCTTTTCATGCATTGGTCCGAATGCTTCGCATGTGTATTCAGTGACGTCTGTCTCAGTGGGGTCCGGCACTGTTAAACTAACATAGGTGTTTCCGTGCTTTACAATCCATTTTAAATTATCTGTGTGCTCAATCAGAGCAGAACCGTTGGGAAAGCTCTTCGTCATAGTAACCAGCTGGTCGAATGTTCCAGTGGCTGGGTCAAGGCGAGACAGGACTAGCTGAGTAATGTTACTTGCTCCTAAAACTGGGTCGTCTTCTACAGCACAGTTAAGCACCACGCTTCTTGTCACACCGACATTGATGGCTTTCGGTTGTGCACTGAAAACCAGATCTGTAAAGATATAAAATATCGCATTAATCACTTTAATGTCTGGTTAAAAAATGAACCAACTCAGTGTTACATATAGTGTGTGTATAAACAGTCCAAAAATTTGTTTAATTAAAATATTATATTTAATAATTTTCGACTAGCATGGATCAGATTTTTGTAGGAATACATATTATATATATACTAGCTGTAATCTCAATTTTTAATAGGTTATGCGCGCAAGTTCTATTCTATCATCGGGAAATGACGTCACAGAGGAGTTTTATTTATGGCGCCGTCGAGATTACTTTATTATAGTAAAATACTAAAATAAAAAAAATTAATTACAATTAAACTACCCATCAAGATGAAACGAAACCTGTCACATTATTTGGTTATCTGGATATTGAGTTATAAGGGAACAGACAGACAGACAGACAGATAGACAACAAATGCCTCTTATAAGTATAGAGATATACTAGATATAAACGATAGTGGTGCATTATTTCTTCCTATCTACTTACCACAGTGTGTTGCAGTGATGAGACATAGCAAACAGGATAAAGTTATCAAAAACATTTTTTTTCTTTAAAGTTCCTCGTTCGTCTGAAGACATTCCAGTCTGGCGCTGTGTGGCGCTGCATTTTTATACGTGTGAGCGAACGAGTTTTATCAGTGCTTCTCAAATAGTTACCAAAACGAGGCTCAAATTTGTAACTTTTGGGTAATGTACAGATACATGTGTAGGTGCATGCTTGTGTATGGTTGTTGAATGATATGTATCAATTTTTTTTTTTTTTTATTTTAGAAAAAAGGGCGTAAGTAATGGCAGACAAATGCCTAGTTTAGAAATACTTTCGCCGATGTTATTGTAGCGAACATCTAGATGTCCTCTATATGGCCGTCATCTTCGTGGTTGCATGGGCCCTTTATAATATGGGATCCCGTGCTCAAGCACGTAACTTTTGTTTTTCTTGGCTAGGGCACGTAGTCGCAACATATTTGGAATTAATTATGAACAGTTGCACCGAGAGCCAACGCGGGCCCCAGGGCAGGTCATCATTGCGGCCCCCTTAATGAACAATGAGTCGTGAAAAAATTGACATGGTCGGGGCTGCCGGGCCCCCTTTATGCCCCCTTACAGATGCGGGCCCCCTGGCAATGACCCACCCTGCACCTTCCCCTCTCGGTGGCCCTGATTATGAATACCATATTCAGTGTTTTGAAGATTAAAGAAACTAACATGAAATAATAAGCTTGCAACAAAATTTAAAAAGAAAAAAATGAGAAAATACATACTTTAGAATTTGTATTGTGCGAGTGTGTGATTGAAAGGGGGGGGGGGGGTATAATGGTACATCCATATTACAAATTATCATTCGGGTTTTACTTTTATGTGGGATGGATGGCCGAGTACTGTAGACTGTCGACCTGAGAGTCCTGGGTTCGATCCTCGGTGAGGCCCATAATTTTTTTTTCTCCAGGTGAAATTCAGTGCACAAGTCCACACAGCTTTAATTGTGTACCTGACTTTAAGTTGGGGAAGTAAAGGAGGCTGAGCGTTGTGATAACCACCACACAATTACTACATATGCCGAGGTTATAGAAACAGATGCATTCTACATTTCATGTGCCCCGATGGCCCGTTAGGGCAAAGAGAACTTTACTTTTACTTTTGAGGACCTCTGAAAGATATTGGCCCGCTCAACACTGAAATGCAAGTCTCATAATGCTCTCCAAAAGGGGTCCAGTGCTTTTACACAGTTTGAGAAACGTCGTGTTTGCGCAATTCTATTGTCTAGTTGGAGATAAGGATATCTGCAGGATGTATTGTTAGTCTCTGCAACCCCTCAAATGAGGTCAAGGCTGCTTGGAATATACGTTTGTTCTTTTGAGCAGACTGACCAGGATGTAGACACAGGGTCATGGGGTACCGCAGCTCCTACGACAAGAATGTAAGAGAAAATTGTTGTTGTACATCATTACAAATAATAAGTATTTATAAACTCATAATACATTTCCTGGTCGAGTACACACTCGCTTTCACATTAGAGGTTCCTCGTCTATATCCGGTCGGATGTTTTGTTTAACTCACAGGCCGAATATGTAGGAGTTTATAAAGTATATTACTGTAAAGTATCTGTAATATTTCTAAAGATAAATTCTAGAAATGTGTAATATAAATGCTGAAAAATAAAAATGAATTAATTTAAAGCAAAAAATAAAGATTTACTTTAGCTATTATGGCCATGGGCGCATATGAAGTATATACTGTATCTGTTTATATTGACGGGGTATATTAAGATATTGTGTGGCTAGCTAACGCTAAGTCGCCTTTAAAGCTTCTTTGACCTGTGGGCTTTTAAACAAATTTTCCATTTTCTTCCAACAGGACTTAGAAAACCTTATTGATTTCTCACCGATGATTTACTGATGAGTTTCGATCGTCGGTGAGAAACAAGTACATTTTTGTGTGATCATGATTAAAGTTCCCTCTATGTCTCCCGTGTTGCCTCCATGGTCATTGCACTCTCGGTTATTTTGATGGATGAAAGAAAGGCTCTGCAAAAAAGACGCCTCTTTGCGGTTTATAGAATCTAAGAGATAAACATCTCATCTTTACAGCACAGCAAGTAATAGGTCAATAGGTAAATGGGCCATGGATCAATGGGTCAAATGGGTCGCAAAATTGGATGGGTCACATGGGTCATTGGTCAATGTTCCCTGTCCCACGACCCATCCTTAGTCTCCGCCCGACCCTTTAAAAAAACCCGTCGTCGCGTGATTTATTTTTATTTCAAAATGGTTTCTATGGGTCATGGGTCAAGATGGGTCTGGATCAAGAACTTGATGGGTCATATGGGTCATGGGTCAAACTCAGTGACCCATTACTTGCTCTGCTTTACAGGGATCTTACAGATTTAAAGGTATCATCACAAATCATTCTAGTGTCGTTGGTAGACCTATCATACCCTTAAACGCCAATAACATGAAAATATACATCACCAAAATAAATTAATAACACAGAATATACATCATCATCAAAACAAATTTATTTGGATCGTTCCAAAGACAGGAACCCCCAATATCACAAATTATCGCAAGTTATGCATAACATTTATATGCATAAATCTGTTGTTTTTTTAACATAGTCTTCATTTGCCTTATTCAAAGATTGTATTAATAATTTAATTCTTCGTTTATTTTTTTGTATTTAGCTGTTTGATCACTAGTTGGACGGATGGTCGAGTGGTGTACTTAGTTACTAAACTGCCTACCCGAGAGTCCTGGGTTCGATCCTCGGTTAGAACTATGGGAATTTTTTCCAGGTCGTCCCATATGTCCACCCAGCTTTAAATGGGTACCTGACTTAAGTTGGCGAAGTAAAGGCGGCTGGGCGTTGTGCTTACCACACTATCCCTTTATATGTCGAGGCTATAGAAACAGTTGAATTCTACACTTCATCTGCCCCGAGGGCCCAGTTAGGGAACTTTACTTTTTTTTTTGTCACTATGTTTACTGTTTGACTGGAATAGGGCTGATAGGAATAAATTAAAATATCAGGCAACATAAATAGGGCTCATAAATTTGACAGAAGTGTAGGGTCTTGGTGAAATGACGATACAAATATAAATTATGTGTTTGGTAAAACTTAACATCGGGATTTAGACTGCCCGATACTAAAATAGAACGCCAGAAAGCTTAAAGAAATGGCAAGACGTTCTTAATGGACATTTTTTAAAGTATTACAATTTACATAGTGTGAATATTTCATCTTCGTGAATTATCTTCGCTTGATATGTGCAAAGAGTTGAAAGAACTGAATGCTGAACGAGAGCATGTGGTGAGCGTGACATGAAATGTTATCCATTTGACCCGGATACAAAACTATATCAAGGAACAATGTGTACTGCACATTGCAACCAGTGCACAAAAGAATTCGAAAATATAATTTGAAGTTTATCTAGTTTCTTTTATGTATTAGATAATTTTTTTATTATTTTGTTTTAGAGAAATGTAACTTTTACCTGATAAACATGTTGTAAACTAGTATGGTAACTGTTTCAATTTAAAAAAAAAATATTTTTTTTTTTAAACTTTAAATAAAGTACTCAAATATTGTCTAAGATATATATACATATATGCATTCAAAATTATGTTGAAAGCATTATTACATGAGAGCTAAATGGTAATTCACTGTACGAATGAATTACTTTCGGTGTGGTAATATAATCTTACTTGTTACTGATGTAATTTTACATGTTACGTATTACACATCATTCTATGTGATGCCAGCACTCTACTTGTTACCAAGTTCTACATAATACTTACAACTCACTTCTAATTATGTGCTATTAGCATATTACTAGCTACTACGTATTAGAAGGTGCTAACATATTACTTGTTATTACATTCTAAGTGATGCTAACATCCTACTATTTTTCTTCGCCATATGCGTTACTGGTATCTCAAATGTTACTACGTTATGCGTGATGCTAACGTCCTAAAAGCTACTACATTTAAAGTGTTACTAACGTCGTACTTGTTACAATGTTTTCTTTTGCTGCTAGCATATTATGTGTCACATACCTTCAATGTGTTTCCCAAACTTTTGTTTGTAAAATTGAATTTTTATCCTTTTAAAAGTTTGTATGTATATTCTCTTGAACTTTAGTTCCCTTGTACTGCGTAGTAGATCACTTTTAATGAGCTTTACACCACACTCAAAAAATGCATGTTTTCTCTTCTCTTTTATTGAACTTTATGTTGAAGTGTATCATTCACTTAATTAAATTCTCCATATGTTCATAATGTCTCGTCGTTGTAGAGGCAGTGTGAGATTGACCCTGCTTCATTAGCCACGGGGTATTAAAGAACTGTGTCAAGCATAAGGCTCAACAGTGAGTCAACAGTACTTACTTCCCCTAACAAATGCGTTTCTCCAGTACTATTTATTTTAACGTAAACCTGGTGGCAATCAACATTACATAAAAAAAAGTTCAGTAAGCTATTAGAGCCACAGGGGGGAAAATGCTGTATAGAAATCATATGAATCCATAACCACAGCATATAAAGTGATCACGTGGTTAGCACAGGGCCAAATGGCTTTTTTTTTAATACCCAAATTAAGTCCGACATCCATTTAAAGCTGGGAGAAGTTGTGGGACTTTAAGCAACTTTCATCAGGACCTTAAAAATTCTCTTGGTTCTAGCCCTTTATTTAAATGTATGTTATGTTAGAATTATTATTTTATTAGTAAAAAAGTCAATTAGATAAATACGTCAATGAAATAAATAGAAGAAAAAACAAGACAATTCGAATATATTTATTTACTACGGGATATAGAAGAGTTAGCATAGGTAATTCAAACTTGTTAGAGAGATTGGCAGATAAAAAAACTATCGAAATACATAAACTACATAAATAAACTATCGAAATACATAAACTGTACATAAATAAACTAACTAAATACATAGACAGTACATCAATAAACTATCTAAATACATAAACAGTACGTAAATAAGTATTGGAGTCATTTACTGTCTATATTCACAAGAGAATGTCCTTGAAATAGAACAATTTGTGTCATTTGATCCATTGTATTCTAAAACCATTTCGCCACAGTCCTCATCTTTGAGATTGTTCGGCTCTCCAGTGCTAAAGATCATAGACCTTTCTGTCACGCTCACCTCGGTACCATCTGACCACACCCACACGCCCTCGGCCGTCGTGTCATCCATGCCTACCCATGTCCGCGTGATGTTGACGGTTTTCATTATATCCAGCAGAGTCAGTTTTTTGGATAACGTTTTGACCATAATAAGCTGACCTCGTATCTTGGTACATTCGGTTTTGGCAACGTCGTAGGTCGAGATGTTGCTTGAGACGTGCAGGCAAAGTCCGTACATCTTCATGAGCGTTGAGTTGTATCCAAGTGACACGTCACAGCTCTGAGGCCAGACAGAGTAAGCGCTTCGTCCAGCCGGCGACAGTGCGCCAACTGACCCCAGGTCATCGCCGATCATACACAGTTGAGTGGCTTTGACGTAAATAAAATGTTCACACCGCCTGGAGCCGGACAAACAGTTCAACGAGCATTGAAGCGCTGACCTTGGATTCGATGCGTTTTTGAATGGTAATATATTCGCTAATTTGGTTGAGTTGACATTATAAAACCGTATATCCCTGATATTAGATGATACAGTTTGGTTAAGTGGGAAGATCACCGCGACAATCATGCAATAATATATAACAATAACAAGACCAAACCACATTTTCACTTCCGTTTAGAAATTATTGTTTATCTCAGTCAACGAAATTATCCCAAGTTAATAATTATAAAGACACATGGTAAACTTTCGAGGATTATTTTTTGCACTTTAATGATTTTTTTTTTTAAACCACTTGAACAACTACACCCGAAAGAAAACTGACCAAGTGGACAACTCATTTTGATTAATAAAGAGCGGTTCCAAACGGCTGAATGAAAGCTATAAATAGTCAGACTAAATGAACAGTAGCAGACGATGAAAAGAAATAAACGGAAGTCAAACAAATGTGCACTGCTTTTAATTGTTTCTATTTATTTTTTTTTTTGTAACTTATCAAAACGAATATTGCATTTTCTTGGCTACGTATCAATTATCGATTTTGACGCGTTTAGAAAAAAATTGGGAATTCAATAAAAAATAATTAAGTATCCATGCATTAATTTCGCTACAGTGCTCCCCACACAGGTAAAATTCTATACAAAGTTTGTAATTGTATAATCTCAGTTCAAATGGTGGGCAACCGTTTCAAGATTAGTGTAAGCCCTCAGATAACACCAAAAGTGCTACAGGCATTTTCATTTAAGATAATCCAACGTGCTTGTAGCTAGGCCGAGCCACGACATAAGTCTTCATTGTCTGATGGACTACCAAACCGACTCATATAAAGTCCCCTGTTTTGTAAGTCTTGAATTAGTGGTCCCCATCCTGTTTTAAGTTTGTTGAGATATTTCAATTACAGTTTAATGTTATATGGTATTTTTTTCCCCTTTGACCCCATTCGACATCAATAAATGATGTATTTTCGGCGTCAAATGATGTCACGACATATGACCTCACACAGGCTCAACATATATATCATAAAAATTATTTTGTTGTTTTGTTTGGATTATCATAAATACTAACAGTCCAATAAAAACGAACTAAATGATTCTATATACATAGCTGTAAATCACTATAGTTTTCATTTAAATTTAATATCAGTGCTGAAACTAGGGATTTGGGGATCCGGGGGGGGTGGCTTGGCCTCTTTGGGGGCCCCTGCATTTTGACATTTAACACCATGACATAATGCACTTAATATTTAATGTAAAAAAATTTGGGGAGGGCCACCCTCAAGCTAGGGGGGCCCAGTGGGAACTTTCAAATGTGGAGCCCCCTCCCCTAGTTATGCCTCTGTTTATTATGGTAGAGATATGGAATACTTCTCCAGCGTGATGCTGTGTTTTGAAAGAAATCATAAACAAACTGTTAAGTCTCAATACAATATTTTGAAAGATTATTTATTGGCTTCGTACAGGCCAGGTGGTTATCATAAATAAAGAAACACATTTTTTTAATAGAATAAATAAATCAATTTTAATGTTGTCATGCTAACATGCATATGCCTTTCAGAATGTTAACTAAATTATTCACTGCGACTAAATTCATTGAAGTAATGGCCCACTTTGAAAATTATTTTGTGACCTCAACCCTACTTTGAAGAAAAACTAGGGCAAATACATTAATTATCTCCAAACACTATTCTTTTATCAATTGGTTGCTGTTTTCTTTCTCGGCCCATACTTCTGTACTGACAGACCATTACTGTTGATAAAAAGAAAATCTTGATATGATTGTGTATTCGTATGGGAGACAACTGATATTTTTCACACTACAATATGTGAAAAGATTAACTCCCTTGATGTTTCGACACTGTTCCGTAGTTCAGTCCCAATTCTCTCTGAGTCGTTGAATGATCTCATCTCAGACATAAACAGCACCAATAACCCTACGTAATATTTAAATTGATTAAAAAAGTTGGCTTTTATCTCCCTTACTAGAAAAGTATTTTGAAAGTACGACTCTTGATTGACTAAAAGAATATATCCAATTAAGAAAACAAATAACTTAAGCTACTAATACTCCATCTACTCATACTCCATCTACTCATACTCCATCTACTCATACTCTATCTACTCATACTCATTCTACTCATACTCCATCTATTCATACTCCATCTACTCATAGTCCATCTACTCATACTCTATCTACTTATACTCATTCTACTCATACTCATTCTACTCATACTCCATCTATCTGGGCTTAAAACACCTGGGCTTACTACATCTGGCCTTAATACTTCTGGGCTTAACACACATGAGTTAAATACAGAGGGATTTTATTCATATGTTCCTCATACAGCTGGCTTTAATAAATTTAGGTCTAATACGAATGGGCTTAATACAGCTGGGTTAAATACTGCTGCATTTAATACAGTTGTGTTAAACACACATGGGCTTAATACAGTTGGCTTTAATACTGCTGGGTTTCATACAGATAGCTGTAATATGGTTGGGTTGAACACATCTGAGGAAATGTTACAAATAAGATAGCCTATGGCATAAAAATTGAAAGGTGAAAGATGCAGCCTTCCCATGTCGGAACTTAATTTGCGGCAAAAAACTTTTAGGTATAACTATTAAGGATTCAGATTATAATGTGCCCTAAAAGTTCAAATTAATACCCCAAAGATTTCAAAATATGTCACAATCTATCAATAAAAATTAAAAAAAAAAATATATATATAACCTACAATAATTAAAAATATAATATAATAGTATATATATATATTGTTACGTTTAGAAATTACCCCCACCCCCCACCTTCCCCGCCCCTTCCCACACCGTAAGGTTGAACTTGCCCACACACCGCCCAAGCGAGTAACTAATCAGTTGACCATGGAACACAACCCAATGTCATTGTCAGAAATATTACGTCTAGAGTTTACCCCCCCTCCCCTTTTCCACCTCCACTGCCAATTTAAATTTACCCCGCCAATACGGACCCTCTCGCTCCTCATCAGTTGACCATGGAATGTAACGCAAGGCCATGGATATGTTACGTCAAGAATTCACCGCACCTCTCCCCCCCCCCAATGTAACGTGTCTAACTTAACCCCTTCAATGCTAGCCCCGCCACACACACACCTCCCACCAATGATAGGGCGGAGGAATGTAAAACGCTACTGTTGAACTTAACCCCTTCCATGCTAGCCCACGCCACGCACCACGGACCTTTATAAAAGCCGGACCAGAAGATATACGAGAGAGAGAGTGGGGAGTCGGCCCCGCATACTTGGAGCAGTCGGACCTGTAGATTTAGAGAAGTTTTATAGCATATTTAGAGTAGAGAGTCTGCGTGTAAAATATTAAGTTTTGTTCTAGTGTGCATTAAACTAAGTGTTATATACTCCTGAGTTCTGTTGCTTGCATATTAGTACAGTTAATAGTTAGAGTTAAAGATAAGGTAATTATCTAAATTACCTGGCGAGCCTGCTATATATATATTAGTAGAAATACCGTACGTAACAATTATATACTATTTTTTTATTTATTTGAATTATTATTTTTATGGACAATAAAACCAATATGATGTAGTCCTACTTTGTATCGAGCTATTTAATGCACGACTGGTTACAAGAAAGACCCTTGGATCGATACCAAGAGAAAAATGTATACGTTATATCGTTGTGCCAGCTTCAATGTGCCTTGGCTACAGATACTGACGAATAATGCCTTTTATATTTCCCTGTAGCCCTAAAGATCTAAGGGGACTTGACTTGCTCCAACTAAATAAGTTTTCCATTTTTAAATAAACAAGGGCATCACCCGAGTGCTGTTTTTGTCTATATAAGTAATTTCCCCTGATTTAATTAAATTGAAAATAAATTTTTGAATAAAACCTTATACAGTAAACGTTATGTTGCAGAGCAATAATATTTTTTTTTATTTTTAAAAGAATAAGTCATATTTTTGGCTTGAGACATTACCAGCTTAGTTTGTTTAAAACCAAGAATTATGTTTATTTTAAATAATCAATATTCTTTAAGAGTGTTGAAAATTAATATACGACCATTTTTAGGTGCAAAACAATATCAACTAAAATTTTAGCCTAATTTCATGTACCGATCCGATATGTACTACAGTAGAATAATATTAATGTATTAACAATAATATCTTAACAATATTGCTCAAATTTACACCTATTAATGTTCTCATATAGTCTTGCACATATGTTTTATTCAAACAGTCTATAAATTTTCATTATTTTTTTTTGCAATAACAGCTATATTCATTGTTTCTGTTCTTGAATAGTAGGCCGCAGAGGCAAGCATGGACGCCATTGATTTAAAAAAAAAATTGATTTACATCTTTAGGAGTTTCAAAAAGAGTTTCATAATTTAAAATATTAACAACACTATGTTAACAAAAGTTTGAAACAATGCAGTAATTTTATATAATTCTGAGTCTATTTTTGTTTATAATCTTAAACTTATCAAAGTGGGCAAAAAAATGTGCTGATACAAATAACAATATACGATATATCATTGCAAATAAGTATTGTCAAATATCTATGGTTGATATTCACATTTATAACTCGTAGTGTATGAACATGTAATATCGTTTGCAGAGTTACTTTGGGCCACCAGAATCGCACAGTCCTCGTTGTTCCAATTATTAGGATATCCAGAGGTATACAATATGGTTATTTCTGAAGTAGTGACCAATGTCCCATCGGACCACACCCAAACACCCTCAGTCTGTATATCATCCTGACCAATCCAACCAGATGAACGGTTTAAAATTTTCAGGATATCCAACACTGTCTGTTTTTTGGAAACCGTTTTAATCATAACGATGAGACCTTGTCTATTGGTACATTCAGTCGTTGCCACGGCAAAAGTCACGCTATAGTTTGATATGTACAGACAAAGCCCGTACGTCTTCATGATGGTTGAGTTATATCCAAGTGACACGTCGCAGTATTTAGTCCAAAGTGAGTACATGTGTTGTCCGGCAGGTGGCTTTATACCAGCTGACCCCAGGTCTTTTCCAAGTAGACACAGCTGAACAACATCGTCGTAAAGAGAGTGTCGACAGTAGCTGGAGTTGGACAGACAGCTGACGGAACACTGCAGCCGCGACCTCGATTTAGATCCATTGTTGAACGGAATAATCCCCAACTTGGTTGAGTTAACATTAGAAAACAAATTAAACCAGACATCCTTTGACAACGTTGTATGAAAGTTGCAAATGTTCAAAGCAGTAAATATAGAGATAAAACAATGAGAAGTAATAGAATGAAACATTTTACGATGGTTACTAGAAATGATTATCTATCGCAATCGTGACTAATATTGATTACTACTTAAATACTTCGATTCACCATAAAGACGTTTTACGTCATGTTAAGACAACACTACGTTATTTCTTTGTATCCAATTTTGAAATCTTATGATGAAAAAATAAATACATTTAATAAATCTAAATCTTAAACACTTTAGAAATAAGCTGTTGTCAACTCAGACTGTCCATATCACTGTATCCAACTCAGACTCTCCACCAATGTTCCCTCTAAGCTTAGCGCGTGAGCGATCGCTCACATGTATTCAGAGCGTCGCTCATACTAAATGTACGATCGCTCACTCCGACGGACGACTTCGATTAAATTCTTCACAAATTTTGGCCTCAAACTAAAAAGTCGCTCAGAGACAAAATTTCTTGCTCACTCTATACCACGTCTTAGAGGGAACATTGCTCTCCACATCACTGTACCCAACTCAAACTGTCCACATCACTGAAGCCACTCATAATCAACCAGCAGTGAAATCTAAACATAAAAGACAGTTCACTATTATGTGTTTATTTCTCCTTAGCTACATATGAGAATCAATAATGCACTGTCAAGATTTGAAATATTTTTTTCTCACCACCATGAGTGCGTTATAAAAACTTTTTACAGCAAATTGTACAAACGTATATTGGTCATGTGTTGAAAAAAAGTTGATTTGTCATACCAGCAACTGGACATTTTCCGTGAAATGCTTTTTATTAAAAAAAAAAAACTAGAAAATCTAATTCATTATTTTATGGCATTGTAGGCGGGGGAGGGGTCGGGGGGGGGAGGGTGGTAAACTAGAGAGAGCTGTAAAAGATTGGTTATGTTTTAGGTTTTTACGTAAAAACAAAAGGAGATAATGTTTGGATCTAGTTAACGTTAACATCGTCCTGTAAAATGCTTGAAAACTGTTGAACTAAATTTACGACAATGTTGGAAGATATTGATATTCTTAGATATTTTTATACCTAACAATAGCTGGAAAAACGTCAATACTTTGTACAGGTTTTAATTATACCCACTCTCTGGAGGGAGACAAATGGATTATGTGTTTTGGGGAAATTAGAAATCAATTTTCTTTTTTAATCTCGAAGCCCGATCGTTTTCAAATTTCGAACACTTGTTATCGATCACAATACACTATTTTAAAATGTTTCTATCAGTTAATTTAATTCTTGTAGAGACTTTAAGTTAATAACTTTTCGTTGAAATGTTTGAGTGTAAAGCGGGAAATAGTGGTAAAGAGATTATGGCTTCTCAAGCTTAGCTCGTGGCTTATAAAGGTGCTGACTTCTGATGATTAATTTCTTGTGCTATTTTCATTTGGCGCTATAATAATTTTTTTTTTAAATGTTATAGAAATTTTACCAACAAAAAGAAAGTAGACAATGCCGTTGAACAATATAAAGTATAGAAAATATAAATCAAAAGAATTTTAGTCTTCCCCTGTTACACAATGTACACCACTTTTTAGTTTATTTTAAATATACAAACAAACAAAATAATATATACTTGGAGACAGAACGAAACGTAAACAAACATTCCTAATTCCAATGGTGTCCCAAGTAAATCTTCAAAAACACAGGTCATCAAAAATGTGTATACGTCATGAATTAAAATATGTACAAGTCGTAAACAAAATATCGCCCACAAAGTCGGGACAAGTTTCAATAAGAATTAGACCCTTCACAATAAACTTGCAACTTTTATTCTATTTCTTTCCCCCTTTTTAGATAACATTACATATTCTTCTTCTTCTTCTATCCCTTAACCCGTGTATGGGTCGTTGGGGAACCGTTGTTGACCGAAAACTATTTCCCGCCATTTTCTCCGGTCTTGTGCTGCCTTTTGGGAGTCGACGAACGACAGGCCGGTCCATTCATTGATGTTGTCTTCCCATCT